>CM077096.1:104275036-104433659 GCA_039513925.1 Platanthera zijinensis | reverse complement strand
AATTCTCGTGGGAGGATAAGCGTGGGGACGTATTCCTATGGTTTGAAGGCAAGGATGGGGTATGTTTAGCCACAAATTAGCAAAACAAATAGTCATAACCGTCATAGGTGGGTGCTTGTCTTATAACATACACGTCATAGGCCATTTTTTTAGTGGTGACGAGACCGAAAATTCAACTCGAATTTGGTGCACATGCAGTGAATAAAAGACTCTGATCCAATTAAATTTTGGAAAGATAGATTTATTCCCGCTTAATAACTAAGGTAATAAAATATTTTTTGATTTTCTTACTGAAAATAAATATGAGATTATTAAAAAAAAGTTGTGAATTTTTTGCTGAAAAAAATCTTTAGGCCGCTATTAGCAGACCAGAAGATTTTTTTTTGTTTTTTTGACAAAAAAAAGTGCAGGACATGTGCGTGTTGGCGTACTAATAAAAGGGGGAGGGTGCCAATTAGGAAATTGATGGGAAACTCCCTCTGATACCAAATTGATGCATGCCCATGGTTTTGACGGGTTAAACTACGCGCTCTTAAGTTTGACAATTTAATAAATAAATCTAGCGTGCGGTTTCTCTACTAAGCACTATCGATAAGTCAAGCAAAATGACACTATTTTCAACATCACACAATGCAAAGGGATGCTACCCCTTTTATAGATTGAACAAGGGCTATAGGCTAATGTTCACTCAAGCGAAAAAGGCCCACACGATCCGGACAATTAGCTATTCGAATTAAATTATACGCAAACAATTCACAATTCCAATAAAGAAAATCCGGGATAAATTAGTGATTTAAAATTAAGTCCACGATCAATCCCAAAAAACTAATTAATATGAGGGTTGCCAAATCACTTGAACACCGAAGAAATCCAAGCTAAGGAAACCGATTTCTACAAATGTTCACGAAATTTACCCGCTCCAATTTTATGAAAAAATATTCGGGACAATAATGCTTGAAATTTAGAATTTAATTACGCACAACATTCAATAAAAATCAGGGCTAATTTCCAGCCTTCTATTCCACCAATACCTCACAAAATTATATAAGAAATCACACAAAGATGGTTAGAAATCGTTACCCAATCCCAAGAAGTCCGCCACAATATTGAGTGGAGGAAGCGCTCGTAACGGTGGATGATTTTTCCTATTTTCCACGCAAATCCTCGGATCCGCACGGATAATGAAGACACTCGCCTCTTTCCTTTTGCAAAACCCTAGAAGTGGGAGAATATGGAAACCAAAAATATATAAGGAAAGTTGGAGAGAGAAAAGGTGGTGGAGTATTTTTTTCTCAATAATGATGGAGAGGTGGCGGCTAGGGCAGAGGTGATGGTGGACATCGGGTTTTGGAGTTTATGAAGGTGGACGGATTTGGGGAGTTAAGGAGATAAGTTTTCCCCCTTAGGGTGGGGTGGCTCGTGTTGGAGGGAGATGGGGTGGACTTGGGTGGCTGAGAGAGGGACAAGGAGGAGGATAGGCTCAGTTTTTATGATGAAGAAGGATTATTGGTTGGGTAGTGGAGGAGGGTGGCCGAACTATGGAAGGAGAAGGAGGGTGGCGGCAGGAGGGTGGCCGGCTAGGGTTGTTAAAAGGAGGAGGCCGGTTTTTTGTGAAAGAGGAGAGGAGGGGTGTTATGGTGGGGGACTTATAGATGGAGGAGGAGGAGAAGAGAGGCCGAATACAAGAGAGGAGGGAGAGGGGGAGTGGCCGGTGGCCAAGAGGAAGGAGATAAGTGGGTGGCCGAATTTTTAGAGGAGGAGGAGGAGAGGAGAGGAGGGAAATTCTCAAGCAAGATTAGTGTTTTCAATTCTTATTCATTCTCTATAAAATCCCTCATGAAATGGCCTATATATAGGCTATACCACTCAATCTCCACCCTTGAAAATTAAACCACTCATGATTGTTATATGCACCCATCTTGACATAACAAATACAATAATTAATAACATGAAATAAAAATAACAATGGATGGTTATAAGCACCCATCATACATGAAATGAAATACTAAAAATAGAATTGATTAAAATAAAAATGGTAAAATATAAATGATAAAATATATAATAATAATTATGTAATTTATAATTATATATTTTATTAATTGACTGTGGCGGACGTCGAGCAAAACATGCAGTGGTGGCAGTGTTTGCGAAGAAACGTCGTTATAGACTCCCATCTTTGAGCTTGAGGCATTGATCGTCCCAATCCACGAACTCTCTATGACAGGGATCAACGACCGCATTAGCATCGCCAACATCACTAGGACACAAGTCCTAGCATGGCCTCTCTAGAAACCTTCTTGTCACAATCAAGACTCTTTTGAGTCGATATCTCTCCTAGGAATAATTAGAGATCTAGCACCAAGGGAGAGGGTAGAAAGCTCACCTCGTTTTTGGCGGTTCTGGGCATGGATCTTATCACTCTCCTTGGCGGCATAATTCCTCCTTATTAGTATCGTGCTTCACGGAAAGGAAATCGCTCAGGCGATCTACTTCTCTTCCGACGGTTTTGGCACAAGTAATTGCTCGCAAAATGGCAAAGTGACGCTAGGTTTTTTTAGCAAGTTTCCTTTTATAATGAGAAATTAGGGTTAACTGCTTTGCCACAAGTCAAGCCTGCCATTGACCGCATATCATAGCTTTAAATATTTCTTATTGAAAATACGCGTCCGATGTAGTCGTTTTGGCGCAATTCCCAAAAATCTGGTTCAGGCCAAGCACGTGACAGCAAGCAGATTGCGACAGAAAATTAGCCAAGTCAAAATCGTCGTGTAAGAAACCCTTACTCGACGAATTGTCGGGTATCGTACACTTACTCGATGAATCGTCGAGATTCATCTTGCCCACTCAATGCCATACATAGTCCAACACTTCCCAAGTTTAAATCATCGAGTATACCTTCCTTACTCGATGAGTTGTCGAGTGGCGTCGAGTGCACTCAATGCACTCGATGACACAGCTCCCCGAATAATACTGAGTAAAAGCATTGAGTGGAGTCAAGTGCACTAAATTCACTTGACTCCTTTCAGTTAATGGAGTCGAGTACACTCAACGCATTTGACGCCAATCATCCCAGATATATTTCTAAGTCAAATAGCATTGAGTGGTGTCGAGTCCACTCAACGCCTCATAATAGGTCGTCGAATGGCATTGAGTGCACTCAACTCCGTATTGAGTGCACTCAACGCACTCAATGCCCCGTTTCCAGAAAATCTTTTAACTCCACATTCGTCGAGTGGTGTTTAGTCCACTCGATGCCTAAGCCTAATTCATCGAATGGCATCGATTGCACTTAACGAACTTGATGCCATGGGTCAAGGAAATATTCTAAGTCCAGTTTGTCATATATATTCGACTAATTCGTCGGTTATTCGTGACGATATTTGATGAATAGTATTGGTCTCAACTCACAAGTCATACTCGACGAATTCGTCGGATATTCGCAATGATATCCGACAAATTTCACTTGTTGAGTCTGGCACACCCCCGAGCCTGAGTAAACTCCCTTGACTCAAAAACATGTGCCAGGCTTCTAGCGCAAAATGGGATGTTACAAATCCTATAAACAAAATAAAAGAGTTCGTCCCCGAAATCAGGCTAAGGCTGTGGGGGAAATAAAGCAAGAAAATATAATATGCTTTTAAAATTACCATAGGAAAATAACTCTGGGTAGCGCTTTTGCATAAAATCCACCGGTTCCCAAGTGTATTCTTCTTTCCTGTGGTTAGACCATTCGATCTTTACCAATGGTACGCTTTTTCCGCCGCAAGTTCCTCATTTTAGTGTCCACTATCCACACCTTCTCTAGTCGGACGGATCTATCAGTTGTTACTACTCCGTCTGTGGTGAGGACATGTTGATCGGGCTATAATAGTGCCTTCCGAAGTGATGACACATGGAACACATCATGTAAATTCTCCAACTCTGGTGGTAGCTCCAACCGTTAGGTCAAAGGGCCAATCCTTTCCAATACAGCATAAGGCCCAACATATCTTGGACTGAGCTTCTTCATACCATGCACCCATATCTTGGACTGAGCTTCTTCATACCATGCACCCATGACACTCCATACATCGATCGGATCTTTAGGAACACTTGTCACCCACTTGAAATTCTACCATCTAGTTCTTTGCATTATAATATTTAGCCTGCCGACTTTGAACCTCAAGCATATGGTCCCGTATTAGGCTAACAACAACATGAGTATCATCAATGTACTCAATTCCCAAAAACCTTCGGGTCTTTATCTTGCACCCACGACAAAGGATTCCTACACCTTCTTCTATAAAGGGATTCATGGGGTGCCATCCCGATACTGGCGTGATGACTGTTGTTGTATGAAAATTCTACCAGTGGTAAGAGCCTTTCCTACAGCTCTCCTCTATCTAGCTCACAAAATCTTAGTAAATATTCCAAAGTTCTGATGGTCCTCTCAGACTAACCATCCGTCTCAGGATGAAAGGCTGTGCTGTAGGTAAGGTGTGAACCCAAATACGCCTGTACTGCCTTCCATTCTTTAGAAGTGAAACGACCATCCCAATCAGAAATAATTGTCTTTGGCATGCCATGGTACCGTACAAACTGCTCCACAAAGAGGCATACCAAAATGTCCACATGAGTCTCTTTCTTCATAGGAATAAACCTGGCTACCTTTGTCAGGCGATCAACAATTACCCAAACCGAATAATTCCCTGAGCGTGAGCGAGGTAAACCGTGAATGAAGTCCATGGAGATATCCTCAAACTTCCACTCGGGGATGGGAAATGACTGCAACAATCCTCCGGGGCACTTGCATTCCGACTTTACCCTTTGACAGGCCTCACAGTGAAAAAAAAAATATCCGACGTCTCTCTTCATTCCTGGCCAACACATGGTCTTCCGCAAGTCAGTGTACATTTTGGCAATCCTAGGATGCATTGAATACTGAGAGCAATGTGCCTCTCTCAAAATATCTTCCTGAATCCTGCCGCCTTTGGGAATGTAGAGTCGGCCATGGAAATGAACGAGGCCATCCTTTAGGGAATATTCGTCAGTGAACCCACATTCAACTAACTTAAACACTTGGGCCAGAGCAGCATCTTTCCCTTACTCTGCCCAGATTCGGTCCCGAATATCACAGACTATGCTCATTGCGGTTAGGTACTCTGTATACTCTTTAAAATGATCTTTATACACCAGGATGATCTCCATTTATTCAAGCATCCGAGCTAATTTCATACTCATCAACCGAGACTTAGGGTTCGATTCTGGTACCTTTTTGCTCAAGGCATCAACCACGGAGTTTGCTTTTCCGGGTGTTAGTTCAAAGTAAATTCATAATTACATAAAAGTTCTAACAACCGCCACTGTCTCAGGTTCAGCTCCTTTTGAGTATGAACATACTTTAAATTCTTATGATCCGAAAATATCTCATAGTGAACGCCATATAGATAGTGTCTCCAAATATTCAAGGCAAACACCACATCCCCAAACTCCAAATCATGAACTGGGTAATTAGCTTCATGCTTCTCTTATTTTATCGAAGCATAAGCAATCACATGCCCGTGCTGCATCAACACTGCTCCCATCCCTTGGTATGATGCATTAGTGTAGACTTGGAATCCTTCCTTCCCAGATGGAAGGGATAGGATGGGTGCGGAGGTAAGTCTATCCTTCAGCTCTTGGAATGCGGCTTTGTACTGGGGTGTCCACTCGTACGGTACACCTTTCTTTGTCAGGGTTGTGAGAGGAAGGGCTATCTTCGAGAATCCTTTCACGAACTTGCGATAATACCCAGCAAGTCCAACAAAACTCTACACATCGGCTGCCGACTTCAAAGGCGACCATTCCTTCACAGAACGCACCTTGGCTGGATCCACAGCTAACCCAGCACCACTGATCACGTGACCTAAAAAGGCAACTTCTCAGAGCCAAAATTCACACTTGCTGAACTTGGCAAACAAGGTATGCTCCTTTAACTTCTTCAACACCAAGGTCAGGTGTTCTACATGCTCCTCTTTCTTCAAATAGACCAAAATGTCATCGATGAAACCGATGATGAAGACATCAAAGTACGGATCAAACACTTTGTTCATCAGACTCATGAATGCCGAAGGAGTGTTCGTGAGTCCAAAAGGCATCACAGTGAGCTCATATAGCCCATACCTTGAGCTAAATGCCATTTTCGGGATATCCTCCTCTTGTATCCTAAGTTGGAAAATCCAACTTAGAAAACCAATACGCTCCTACCAGTTGATCGAATAACTCATCTATCTGGGGTAGAGGGTAGGTGTTCCATACCATCAAATAGTTTAGCTCCCGGTAATCTATACATAACCGTAGCATTCCGTCCTTCTTAACGAATAGAACAGGGGCTCCCCAAGGTGATGAACTGGGGCAAACGAACCCTGACTCTACCAATTCCTATAACTGAACTCTAAACTCGGCGAGTTCCTTCGGGGCCATTCGATAGGGGGTCCTGAATACAGGCTTGACACCCAGTACTAGTTTAATTTGGAAGTTCACTTCTCGATACGGGGGTAATCCCTACAGCTTCTCGAGAAACACCTCGGGGAAATCCCGCACCACTCACACATCTTTCATATTTATTGTCATCTCCTTCAACTCGAAGCAAATCATGTAGTCTTCATTCCCCTTCATGTGGGCTTTTAAGGCCTGAATTGAGGACAGTAACATACTAGGTGCAAATCTAATACCTTGAAAAATTTCTTCAGAGTCCTCATGTCTCAAGGAAATTCGCTTCTCCGCACAATCATTTTTTGCGTAATGCCAATCAAACTATGCCATGCCCATAATGAGATCGAATTCTTGCATTCTCAAAACTGTGGCAGGGGTTTCAAAGGTCCTTCCTCCAAGAAGTATCGCCAATTCGCACATGGCGATTCCAGTCATCTCAGAGCCATTGGGAGGCGTACTCTCCGAGCAGTACCAGTGAAGTATTGCACTCCTTCTAAGTCTTTAACGAAGTCTGCCGAAACAAATGTGTGTGTGGCACCGGTATCGAATAGAGTATAGGCCGGTTTTCCACCAACCATCACGGTGCTTAGGTATCAATTTTAACGACTCAAAGCAAGACTCCTGACATATCCTAGGCAATCGAAAGGAAATGCTCATAAAACATTAACCAAATTACGACGTACCTGCAAACACCTCCTTAGGATTCCTCTCTTACGCCATGTCTAGCGTATACACCTAATCCCGAGTAGGCCCGAGGTTTCTTACTCGTGGTCCTCGTCCTCGTCCACGCATGTGTCCCCGACCTCGTGGAGTTGTCGGAGGAAGGGAAGGGAGAACATTCCCACATAGCTGTGGGTAATAGCGCCGGATGTAGCCCATCTGGTTGTACTAGAAGCAGACTCTCTCATGTTGCTCCCTAGGCTGCAGGTATTATGGTTGTGGTGGAGGTAGTGCTGGCTGCGGTGTCGGATGCTCCATACTGAAGTCCTGATAGAAGCGACCTACACCTTTATATTTTCCTCTTCCCCGGTTGTCCTGCTTCCTTCTATAACTGGGGCCAGCCTCCATTACACCCTCCACGGGTCTCTTATTAATCCCCAAATGATCTGCCTCAAGCCTTTTTTCCATGTCGATGATCTCAGCTAAACTCGAGTCTGCTATAAACAAAAGGGCTTGCCAAAGGGATCCTACAAGACTTTGTAGAATCGTTTAGCATAACCTCGATCATCTAACTCGTAGGAGTCAGCAAACCTTGCTAAATGCTAAAACTCCCTCTGGTATTCTGTAATTTACTTAGATCCCTGTTTTAACTATAAGAATCTTTCCTCGAGTTCGTCTCTAGCGGTCGATGGGCTTAAATGTTCCAAGAAGACTCCAGGGAACTCCGTCCAAATAATCTCAATATAAACTAGGCCCTAGAAGGTGGAGCCCATGAGGTACTTCCACCACCTCTTGACGTGCATTTCGAGGATAGACACTCTAATGTTACATCCATGCTTGCTGGACAATGTATTCTTACAAACAACTCCTGCACTGTATCCAGCCATTCCTTTGTACGCATGACCGACTCTATCCCGAGGTAAGCAGGAGGGGAGAGAGCCCAAAAAGTGCTCAACCAGTTTGAGTCGGGAGCCTGTTGCTGCACTGGGGCCTGTTGAGACCTAAAGGTGTCCAGAATGGCCGTAAGAGTTTGTCCCAACTCTGATTGTTGGAACTGAGTGGGTACAGAAGGGGAGGAAGTGACCCCCACTGGCTCAACATGCATTGGGATCTGCACATAAGGTACAAACCTAAAGTCAGGTTGGCAAATCTTAAGGTCAAAATTTGACATAGTTAGTGTGAATTATATATGGGCACACAACTGCTTCCGCTAAGTGAGTTTGTCCCCAAACAGACTAATCAAACGGGGGTGTCCCCATTGTTGAATGACTTCTTTGGTCTAAGGATCGAAACCTAGCTCTGATACAATTTGTAAGACCCCCCTCTCGAAACACAAAACACGGCACGATGGGAGTCTTTTGCCCAGAACAGAAGCCTTTCAGTAGCATTAGCACACAGGTTAACCTATACTACAAGACACCAATCCTGCCGGCTATTGATATCATCCATGCCAACCCAACATAAAGAATATAAAAACATAAGTCAAAATAGCACAATAGTATAACAGTCCAAAAAAATACATCAAATAAGAGAAGCAACACGGCTTTTACAATATTAGAATACAAGCCAAAAAGGCTACAAGATGTGTCTCTTAGAACTCACATCAGTCACTAATGGTAGCGATGGTATCGTCTCTTCAGGCCCTGTCGTCCTGGCCTTGCTACCCTGCTGCGTAACCTGCTGCTGCTCTGTCTGCGGGGTTTCCTCCTAAGAAAGAAGACGAAGTAACCGTTAGTCATAAAGATTATGTGGCTATCACATCTGCTCCCCCGACGACTCCTTGGCATCGGGCGTAGAAAGGAACAAGGGTACAATATATATCAATAGTAGTACAAATAGGTGATAAAGGATTAATAAATATCAGTTAATATCAGAGTAAGTACATCAAATGAGTATTGTAATTTACTCTAGCAGTTCTACCATCAACATTAGTATAAAATATGAATATATGATAGGAAGTAACTCAACTTATATGAGTGCCCATACAGACATATAAGTTAAGGATCTGATCAACAGTAAAGTAACTCACCGTATAGGAGTTCCCATACAAACATATATTGTGAGGTTCTTGTGTATGTAATGTATGTAATGAGATGAATGCAATGTAATGACTTACCCATGATCATGCACATGCAACAGCTATGTCGACACAGACTTGTAGTTCCCACTTTTTGAGAAGGTAGCTAACCTCTCGGGCGTAGTCCGTCGTGGCAAGATGATGATAGTAGAGCGGGCTTCTCTACTACTAGGCAAGCATCCACACTACCAAGCCTTGGACTCAGTACACCTCAATGCAAAGAACACAATAATGGAGCTCACATGCGTACTATGACTCAGATGGAGCCTCGGGTAGGTGTTCATCGAGGACCAAGCCCTACTGGCCTATCATCGTGGCATGGAAGGAGCCTATGGGAACGCATCACCAAAGGTCCTAGCCCAACCGTCAACTAGACATGGAAGGAGCCCCGGGAATGAGCACTGAGGACCAAGCCCAACCGCCCAAGGTCTATCTGTCAACTCCCGTCAGTATGACGACTGGCGAGCCCGTATACCTGCCATACTATCCTTAACGCAGGATTACGATACCACATGCTGACTCACACCACATGCAATTTCACATCATCGTGGCACAGAAGGATCCGTTGGGAGCGTATCACTAGAGGAACAAGCCCAATCATCCACTCGGCATGGAAGGAGCCTTGGGAAGGAGCACCGAAGACCAAGCCCAACCGGCCAAAGCCTCTTTTCATCATTATCAATCCTGTGCGGTCAAACACATGCACTACACCCTTCAATATTTCCCATGCTTCTTCTTAGAGCCATGAACGCAAACTTGATCTTGATGGAAATGATCGCAGTACTTTCCTCTCTGCAGATCTAGCTTCGGCTTGCTACTCCAATCACAAGAATGTCTTCCACGCTCTTCTCGAGGGATGGTTCAACCTTTTCCTTCTCTTTCTCCTTCTTGTTCTCTCTTCTTTATCATTTTCCCAAAACACAAGAGAGAGATATGAATTTGAAGAGAGATAGTGAAATAGATAAAATGAATCTTCTCTCCCCTACTCCTAAGGTTAAACCACACGTGTTTCCCCCTAGCCACATGATAACAAGCTTAGAAGGAATGGATGGCCCAATTCACTTGAGCTCACAATTTAAATAGCTACCACTATGCAATAACTTGTTACCGCCGTACGACAGCTTAGGCGATGGCGGTTGTCTCATCCAACACTTCTATTCCGCTCAACAACCACCTCAACATGTCATTACACGTGACCTACTACCGCCATTGATACATCTACCATCAGGCGATACCTTTTAGAGACAATGGTTGAATTAATTCATTAGATACCGCTATGCTGTATCACAGTACCGCCGAGCGGTACCTTCCAGAGATGTTGGTATTTTAAATCAGTTAAATACTGCAAGCACTAGCTCTGCCACCTTGATATAACCTCCAATGACTATCTTTCTATTATTTTTACCAAATTTTTGGCATTACAGCTTGATGTTTACAAACTAATTTACACTTTTCCCAGTAGTTTTATATAATTATTGCGCTATTAGTTACCAAAATCTCTCGGGAGTTAGCATAATAAAAGGTTGCACCCTTTATGTTTTAGGTGTGTGTCTACAAAATTTTATTATCAATCAAAAAATTTATGATAATTATATTATACTGAATGCAGTGACGAATGCAATGCAAAATCATCTTTCTAAAAACGAATGCAATTCATAATGGTGAGTACAAACGAATGGTGAATCTACTATAGTGTGAAAATAAAGTGTATACAGTTCATTGATTCTTGCTTGTGCTTCAAGTTTGTAGAGATTCTTAAGAGTTGTGAGGTGTTTCTCCTTATGATGTCTGCGGCATACATAGATTCTGCAAACATGGACGACAATCTAAATGTAAAATCTCAACAATAAATAAGTGTTAGCTTTATACATTGTATGTATAAAAAGAGATTAATCGACTTGATATTGTTGGACAGTTTGATGATAACAAATCCTAAGTTTATTTGATCATCATTGTTTTGAGTATAATGTGCAAGTTTACAGGTTGTGGAAAAAAAAATCTCTTGCAGTTATACTGCCGGACCCTAGTTCCTTTATACAAGAATTTTGGCAATGTTTCTCCAGCGCTAGGTCAACTTCAGGATTAGAACGACTACCGCCGAGAACTATTGCTAGCCTACCAAGTTACTTCTAAGTATGGGTTGCAATCTGTGTGCTCTGCGCGGCAACATGGTTTTAGCCATATAAGGAAAATGTCCCTACTGTCTGCGGTAGTGACTACTGCTGATGGAGAAAATCCCGGAGGTGTTTTATGAAAGAAAGAAGACGATGATGTTCTACGGATCTATATTTGACAAAGGCAAGTTTACCTTATCGATTATAGTATATAATATAATTTCAAGGTCGTATTAGAACCAAGGAGCGTCGATTACTTCTAATTCAAAGAGATTTCCATTATTTTATCAATTAGATATCTTGAGTTCGTTTGTAAATAAGAGAAAGGTTATGATATAAAAGAGGAAGATTAAACTATAATTAAAAGACTAGTACTTGATCTTGAATCACCTTGGAATGAAAGTAATAAACAATAGATAAAGCTCTAATTTTCTTTTAAAAAAATGCTTGGACCGTAGAGGTTCCCAAAATATGAACGCACCTCTTTCAATGCTACACCCAACTGAGTTTCGGTTGATCAATCGAACTTCCGTTCTATAATCGAAACCCCTAAAACTAGCTTTATGTGGTGAACCCCTCTATTTGATTTCACTCCAATCTGGGAAATTTACGTCATGCTCTTTCACGGATTGCATTCAATTCCCTTTACCCTCGAGTGATCTATCCTTACGCATGATCCTTTTGTCTACTATAATACGAAAACAAAAGAAAAAAATCATATATCAATGATATGACCTCTCTAAATATTAATTAAGGGTAAATCATAAACATCCATTAAAAGAGAAAGAAAAAATATAGATTAAGATAAGGAGATCATTTCACACCCTGGACCATCTCGATCAAGAACTAAACAATGTTTAGTTACTCATAATAACGAAGGAAATGAAAATCATATTAAGAGAAGGCGTAATACAAGAGAGAGAGAGGAGAATAAATATAAAGCAAACTAATTTATTTCTTATTAAAGAAAAATTACATAAAGTGCAAAAAGACACTATAATTAAAAGAGTTCAAGTAATATAACAAGAGTTCTAAAGGAAGAAGTGCAAGATTAAAAAGAGAAATTACAAGAACTTTAAAACCATAAAAATATTAAGCTAAAACACTCTAAAAGAAACTCTCAAACTGCTCTCTTATATGCTAAAATGAACCAGGAAGGATAGTGTCTCAAAAGAGTCGAAAATGACTCTATTTATATTTCTGGGAGCTACAGCGGGCGGTAGCTAACTATCGCAGGGCACTAGATAGAATTGGTGTGAAGGTGGTCGAAAGCATTGATGCCAAAATTGGCCTGGCCACATGTCGACAGAGCTACCTCCGAGCAATAGCTCACTACCGTTGTGCGGTTGCTAATTTCCTGCAAAATGGCTGGTTTTGACTTAGGAGAGGCATGGGCCTGGCTGGAGGGGCTTGGGCTTTACTTTGGAGGTGCTTGGGCCTAAATTTGGAGAGGCTTGGGCCGACCTTGGAGAAGTTTAGACTTCAATTTCTTCATGAATACATCTCAGGAACACGGTAACATGACTAAACTTGATATATAAGTTGGCACGCCCTGATCGAGGGTGTGTTCTTTAGGATTTTTACCAAAATGCTCCAAGAACCTACAAAATAAAAAAATAAGCATGATTAGGAAAGAATAATAAAAATACACTGTTTAATGGACCAAATTATAAATATATATACATATATATTAGATTATAAATATCTTTGTATTAATAATTTAGATTAAATTATGATCATCAAATTCCCCCAGACTTATTTTTTTGTGTGTTCTCAAGCAAAGACGTACGAGCTAAGGAAGATCAAAGGGCTAACCAATCAAATTAGCTATCCAAACACGAGTACGATGCAAAATTAAGGTAGTGAAATTATGAAAAGAAAACTAAACATTTTTACTTAGTTTTGTCACATAATTTTACAATTTTCACTAGCATAGAAATAAATCATCTCATATTTTTTAGAAAAATTGAAATTTGAGTAATGTGATAAATGAAAAGGATATTGAGTTGATCTTAAAATCTAAGAGACATTTTAAAATCATATCAATCTAAATCAAAGATCAATACTGCTACCTAAGAACTTACTCAAATTACTTTCTCGCTATTGTACTAAAAATAAACCCAGGAAGCATGAATCACATGAACTTTCAACTTTTTGGCTTAGGTTTTAAGGGTGTGGAGTTCAAAAGATAAAAATGAAGGGTAAAACACACTTAAAACAAAAAAGAAGAGCATTGTAAAGAAATTTGTTGCAAAAAAACAAAATTTTGACACCCTAAGTAATTTTGAAATATGAGGTTTTGGTCAAAATAACATTTGTTGACCCAGAAATTGGCGATCATTCCCAAGGTAGCAAGCTCTAAAGTCATGGCCTACTCAAGGTTCCCCCTAGAGGTCACGACCTACCTCAGCCCTCTCTTTGGGCCAGGCAGATAGACCTTTCTATCCGCTTAGGCCGTGCGTCTAGGGCGGTCTGCCATGTCTAGCCGCCCAGGTCGCGCAGTAGCTGCATTCTGCGGGGGTTCGTACTGCTTCCGCAGTTCATCTCCGTAGGCCACACAATTAGATTAAGTTAACCGTGCAGTACTCTCTACTCCATCAGGGGCGGACTCTATCTTAAGTCCGCTAGCTCGCTGCATAGTAGCAATGGTGACAAGCCTCCAGGCCACTAGTCAGCAGCGGCGACGAGCCTCAAGACTGCCAGTCAGCAGTGGCGACCTGCCCCTTCTGTCCGCCTGCAGTGGGCAGACGCGGTCTCAGTCTGCCATAGGGAGGACTTGGCAACAGGACTCCGTTAGGCCACACGACACAACACAGACTTAACTCCAGCCCACATGAAGGTGGCAAACTTGATCCATACAGCAGCAGATGCGAACTCGTTACTCTGTCTGCCAGAAGATGACGGCCTGCTCCTCTAGCTCGCCAGTAGAGGCCGACCTGCCTCTTTAGTCCGTAGCATGCCGCGGACTCGGTTAAAGCTCACCTCCCTACTGGGGGTAACGTTATCAGGACCGTCTTCGGCCCAGACCTATAAATAAGCACCCATACCTCTAATTTAGTGGGGGGAGGGGATGATACTGCTGTCAGCCAAGGCATCAGAAACTGCGGTCTCCAACTTTTAGTCTGCGCGGCCTCAACGGTCAAGCCTTGTGCCTTGCCTTGGCTTTAACAACCTCAGGTGTCCTCTCATCCTAATCGTATAGTCCGCTCGGCCATGAGTAGTGAACTGCGGGATCAACTTTCCACGTGGTCTACCGACCTGCTTTGTCAAACTGCATGGCCTCTAGTGCCCTCTTCCCTCTAGCCGCCAGCATCCCCCTTTGTATCCTTTATTTGCTTCCCATGTAAAGGTGCAATATCAAGCTGTAATATTGATTCATAATCAAAGGAAACCCATCGGGGAGTGGCATTTAAGCTGCGGCGGGCACACTCGGTTGTTGCCGCTATAAGTGAACTCTCTTTTCCCCTCTCTCGGTCTCAGCCATCAATCCCAACCGTCAAAGTAACCGTATGCTCGATAGTTCCTACTCAACCTCTCGGCTATCTTCAAACTCGGATCAACCATCCTTGTTATCCCTGCATCCTTCCACATCCTCCTCTCCTCTATCCCCGCATCCCGGATCGATCGTGCTCCCCTCTCGAGCAAGCTAATAGAAGTTCGCTTTTTCTGCAGTAGCACCGTACTCTAGCAGAAGTTCGTATTTTTACAGTGTATAATAAGAACCAACTCCAGCTAACTTTAGAGAGACACGATTTCCTATTTACACAAGAGAGTCTGACCCATCAACACACCTTCAAGCCTTTGAGTAAGCCATCGCTCTCAGGACCCTTACAGATGCTACCAAGTGCAAGCTCCTCATAGAGTCCTTTGATGGATTGGCAAGAGAGTGGTTCTATGGATTACATCCTCAGTCAATCGCTTCCTTTGCTGATCTGCGGAGGGAGCTATTGCTTAAATTTCTACCTCTACAAAGAGAAAGGCTGGTCCAGAAGACCTCTTTGAGATCAGGCAGCGAGAGAATGAAACTTGTTCTCATTTTGTGGATCGTTTCTAGAAAGAGATTCTGGACATTGAGATCGTCGATTAAGAAATGTATCGAGTGGATATTATTTATTGTCTGTGAGAGGGACTACTTAAGTTTGAGGCTAATGTACAAGCTCCAAGGACATATCAAGAGTTGATTGGCTTAGCCAACTCGTACATTCGAGCTGAGAAGAGCAATCCCAATTTCGTCTCTAGGCTTGTAGTCGAGAAAGATTCTTCTTCTTACAAACAACCCCCAAGGTCTCCTCGGAAAGATTTTCAATGAAGGAGGGGAAGGATCTTTCAACTTAATCGACACCTCTTCCCAGGCCAAGATCGTGCTCGAGATCAATTGTTACTATTGCCAGCCCCAGCTCCGCAAGCAGCTTCAGTTCATCAATAATAAGATGATGACTTGCCAAAGTCCGAGCTGGATGAGGCCATGCAAGAAGTAAGCTAAGTCATTAAAGGTAAGGCTAATTATAAGAGGCCTTATCAGCTAGTAGATCAAAGATCAAGAGATTCAGATCTATTCTGTGAGTTTCACAAAGAAGGGGGGCATTCAATTTAAAATTGCCGAGCTCTTCGCCAGTTGATAGAAAAAATGCTAAAGCTAGGCAAATTCCATGAATTCTTCCCAAAGTTTGATCATTCTGATCCATCTACTTCAAAGGGTAAAGAAGTAGAGAATCCCTCTCTGGGCTCAAAAAGGACAGACCAAGTCAGCAACATCGACATCTATGAAACCATCGATGCTAATGACGAGGGCCCCCTTGGAAGATTACAAGTCTTAGCTGAAGAAGGACATCGCAGGCTCCCCAAATCTCCTCACAACCATGGCCGATTGCTTTTACTTTCCACTCTTAAAAGATTTCCTCTCTAAAAACACTTCTAAGTGTTCTTTCATTCATTTCAATATAAGGCTTTAATTCTCTTTAACGAAAATGCTTGGACCGTGGAGGTTCCTAAAATATGAATGCACCTCTTTCAATGCTACTCCAACTGGATTTAGGTTGATTAACCGAACTTTTGTTCTATAATCAAAACCCCTAAAACTCGCTTTATATGGTGAACCTCTCATTTTGATTTCACTTCAATCCGGGAAATTTATGTTTTCCTCTTTCAAGGATTGCATTCAACTCCCTTTACCCATGAGTGATCCTTCAATACGCATGATCCTTTCGGCTAGTAGAATACACAAACAAAAGATAAAATCATTTATTAATTATATGACCTCTCTAAATATTAATCAAGGGTAAATCCTAAATCTATGTTAAAAGAGAAAAGAAAAAATATATTAAGATAAGGAGATCATTTTATTCCTCGGATGATCTCGATCAAACACTAAAAGAGGTTTAGTTACTTATAAAAATGGAGCAAATGAAAATCATATTAAGAGAAGGCATAATAAGAGAGTGAGAGGACAATAAAGGTAAAACAAGCTAATTTTTTTCTTATTAAAGAGAAATTACAAAAAGTGCAAAAAGAAACTACAATTAAAAGAGTGCAAGGAAAATAACAAGAGTTCTAAAGGAAGAAGTACAATATTAAAAACAGATAATAACATTAAAACCATAAAAACATTAAGCTAAAACACTCTAAAAGAAAATCTTAAACAACTCTCTCATTTGTTAAAATGAAGTACGAAGGATTATATCTCAAAAGAGAGGAAAAGGGATCTATTTATAGGTCTGGGAGCAACTACAAGTGGTAGCTACCTACCATGGGGACAGTAGCTAGAATTGGTATGAAGGAGGTTGAAAACATTGATGTGGAAATTTGACCGATGACATATTGGTAGAGCTACCGCCAGACTATAACTCACTATAGTGGGGCGGTAGCTCAATTTAAGTAAAATGGCTGGTTTCGAATTGGGAGAGTCATGGGCCTGGCTAGAGGGGCCTGAGTTTGACTTGGGAGGGGCTTGGGCCTGACTTTGGAGAGGCTTGGGTCAACCTTGGAGAGGTTTAAACTTAGAATTCTTCATGAATTCATCTCAGAAACACGGTAGCATGACTAAACTTGATATTTAAGTTGGCACGCCCTGATTAAGGGTGTGTTCTTTAGTATTTTACAAAAATGCTTTTAGAACTTGCAAAATAGTATAATAAGCATCATTAGGATATAATTATAAAAATACACTATTTAATTGAAATAATTATTTATATATATTTATATTAGATTAATAATATTTTTGTATTAATAATTTGAATTAAATTATGCATCATCAAAGTTTCCTAGACTTATTATTTTGCTTGTTCTCAAGCAAAGACATACAAGCTAGAAAAGATAATAAAGGTTAACCAATCAAATTGGCTATGCCAAACACGAGTACAATACGATTTATGGTAGAGAAATTATGAAAAGAAAACCAAACATTCTTATTTAGTTTTGACACATAATTTTACAATTTTCACTAGCATAAAAATAAATCATCCCATATTTTTAAGAAAAATTAAAAAGTGAGTAATGTGATAAAAGAAAAGGATATTGAGTTGCTACTAAAATTTAAGAGATATTTTATAATCATATCAATCTAAATCAAAGATCAATACTGCTACCTAAGAACTTAATCAATTTACTTTCTTGCTATTATACTAAAAATAAACATATGAAGCATGAATCAAAAGGATTTTCATTAGGTGTAACTTTTTGTCTTAGGTTTTAATTAAGTGTGTGCAGTTCAACAGATAAACATAAAGGGTAAAGCACACTTAAAACAAAAAGAAGAGCATTGAAAAGAAATGTGTTTCTAGAAAACAAAATTTCTAAACCCCAAGTAATTTTACAATATAAAGCTAGGTCAAAATAACACTGAAAGTCTTTGTTCAAGGCTAGCTAAACACCTAGAGGGGGGTGAATAGGTTTGTTTTGAATCTTTTAAGTCTTATGAATTTATGAGCTCAGTTTGTGTTAATGTTAGTTATTAGCTTTCAAGAATAAACAACAACACACAAGATTTATAGCTTTTCCCCTATATAGGGAACATCCACTTTCCCAATCCACCTATCCAGCAGTGTGCTAGATTCAGCTAACTCCTTTTTCCTCGGTTCCTTAGGCTTACAACTAAGTTTTCTCAGGATCTCACAACTCAAAACGAATCTCAATCTTATAAGTCAGAGTTATTTAACTCTTACCTCAGACACAACAACCCTACACTCAGAGATACACCAGATCTCCTACCTCAGATGCCTCAGGATCCTACCTCATATTTACTCTTGGATCCTATCAAATCAGAGACAAAAGCTCCTACCTCTCAGCCTTTATAATCCAGGCTTACAGCTAAGATCTTATAATGCTTCTATAGTTTGAATAAAGTTTTGTTGAGACTGACTCCAGAGAAGTAAATCTATGAGTCAGCTTCCTGGACTGTGTATAACCAGCCATAACTCTTAACAACAGCAAGAGTGAGGATCTTTAAGTTTGTTCTGCTTGTGCTGAGAAGATCTATAACAGAGCTCTATTTCTTCAAGGATGAATTTATTCTGAGTTGAATACAACAGCCTTGAAGAAGAACATCAACTATCTTAAGTGCTCTTGTAACTAACCTTTTACGAAAATAGGGTTACTATTCTTACTGAAGACTCCTTAAGGCTTTTCGGCTTCAAAAGCTTTTCTAGCAAGAACAAGTTTTTGTATGTAGAACCCTTTCTTTTTTTTTAATTTCTCTACAAAGACATTTTATATCCCGTAGTTCAATAACTCCTTGATCAGTATGGGCATGCAGAATAGGCAACTATAAATTTACTTTAGCTTTAACTGTTCTGTAGAAAGTTTATGGCACCATTTGGATTTTAGCATGCAAAACTCGCTTTATTTGAGTTATGATGATTTCAACATGACTCAACGCTTGTGGACTCTGCAGTTTTACCATAATATGCACAGGCGTTTAGTGAAGTATTGTGACTAAATGCAAAAACACTTAGCTAAATAATTGTATTACTCCTGAGGAGTTGAGCGAACCTTCATTACTCAACGTTGTTGCCTTTGACAGCTTAACTGATATGGCATTGAGTTACCCTTCATCACTCAACGCATTTGTACTTATCAAAATTCTTCTCGTTGAAGGAATTGAGTGAACCTTCTTCACTCAATGCTCTTGGACTTGACAGTTATCCTTACTAAAGGCATTGAGTGAACCTTCTACACTCAATTCTTCTAGACTTATATAGAATTTCTGAATGAAGGTGTTGAGTGAAACTTCTACACTTAACGCTTCTGGGATTTGTTGTATCTTTAATAAGGCATTGAGTGAACCTTCTTCACTCAACGGTTCTATACTTGGACAAATTGCCTTTGAGTAGGCATTGAGTAAAGGCCTTCACTCAAGGCTTATGGATTATCCATATTTGAGTCTAGCATTATTGAGTCTTTGAATGCTTAAGCTTCTGTCAATACTTATAGGCCTCTGGCATTGAGTGAAGTGTACTCACTCATTGCTTCTAGACTTCGGAAAATTTTTGCCTCTCTATTGTCCTATCTTGTGTCCAATAAAAATTCTAACCCTATCAATCTGTCTAATCATGGAACATTAGGAAACCTGCTTATATTGAACTTGAATATATGTTAAATAAAACTTGTGTATACTATTGACTTGCGTGTCCTCTTCAAATCTGGGACATTATGATCAATGGACCCAACAATCTCCCCCTATTTGAAGAAGTCATAATCCTAGTTAATGATATAAACGTACTCACAGACTTTATAAACTTCACAAAAATTTAAGAGCAATAAATAACACATAATCAAGATTTAATTAACACAAAATGTGATAATTTAAAATAAAATGTGTGTCAATAATAATGTTCCATATTCCTAAGGCCCTAAGGAACCCATTACATAAAACAATTTAGGTTTCTGGTTCCTTAATGACTATGCCCCTACTTGGCCTTTTAGCAGCCTTCTCATCAGCTTCAATCTTCTTTTGCCTTTGCCTTTCAAAATAGTTGTATGACTTTTGAAAATACTTGCTAAGCTCTAGATTATCTGATGGAACAATACCTTCTCTCTTTTCTCTTTTGAATTTCCTTCTGATTTCATTTTTCTCATGTTTGGCCCATTCCATGGAGCTGTATAGCTTTCCTCTTTCATTCTTGTTTTCTTTTATCTTGTCCCAGGTAGAAAGAATGATAGTCCTGAATTGAGGAATCCATAATTAAAAGTCAGGCCTGGACTCTATTTCTTCTTGCTTTGTCTAATCTCAGCTTCTTCCTCAATAGTAGTCTTGCCTTTGCTCTTTGATATTTATTCAGTGGTGGGGCTGAAGGCAAGAATAGCAGCAATACTAGCTTCAACCCCATCACATTCAGTTTGTCCTTCAAGAGTTGGAACATCATCATATGCAAACTATTCTATTCCCAATGATCCCCTTATAATATTTGTGGTCCAAATAGCAGTTTTTGTATTTGTCTTAATCATTGATTTCTCCCCCTTTATGACTTCTTCTGTGATCACTTTAGTCCGGGAGTCCTTGGTATAGAAAATCTTGTCAGCCAAATAATTTACTCCTTTGGTAACACGATTCTTCACTTCCATCATGTGGTTATCTAAGAACTGCATGTAGACATCAATCCTTCTTTCCAGAGTGATTTTGTTGCCTTTTATGATTTGCTTTTGTACATTATGCACCATTTCTATGTTGTTATAAGTGATGTTTTGATTTCTATAATGTCATTTTGCTTTTTTCTGATCTCCTCAAGTTTTCTTTCAATATAAGTCACAGCAGGAGCAACTCTTTTTAAGAATGCAATAGTATTGGATTTTAGCAGATTCACCTCAAATCTAATAAAATTGATCTGAATAGATAGATCTTGTCTCAGTCCCTTGATGGAGTCATATACATCATACTTAATTTTCCTTCTCTTATCATCTAGAAGTCCTTTCAGTTGAGCCAGGAAGGTGGAAGACATAACATTAGCTGGTTGAGATGCCTCTTAGAACCAGACATCTTCATCCTCCCTCCTTATATCTCCCATGTATTCTAAGTCAGCCACTGCAAACTAATATGAGTGATCATGAATTTCAGTATCAGGTATATCATCCTCAGATATTTTAATAATATTTTCAGTCCCTTGAGCAGGGAGCTCTATAGGAATCTCCCCCTCAACCTCAGCATTGTCCACATCATTTTGCTGATCTTTAGTAGCTGTGTTAGAAATTCCTTCTTGCACTATCTCTAGAACTTGCTCCTCCTCAACATTAGCACTAGAGGGCAGCAGTTGAGATTTATCTAGATTCTTATTTATTCTTTTCTATAGTTTATCCAGGAATGAGTCAATCTATTCTTGTAGATTCATAGATGATTAATATTGCTCCCCCTCAGTAAGAGCAACTACTCTAAGTGTCTTCCCCTCAAACTCTAAGAGTCTTCCCCTCAATTTCTAAATAAATTCCGTCCACAACAACTCTAACTAGTTTCTCAACAAGTTTAGCTGGAGTGTATTCAGATTAAGAAACACTACTTAGTAGAGTTATTGCTATAGGTTCTGATGACATAGACACCTTAGCACTTACATCTCTCCTAGTTTTAGTAGTAGATTTAGATAATTGTGAGTGATGAGGTTCTTCACCTATATTCTCAGAAAAGCTTTTTTCAGAGCTCTCTTCAGTAATATTGACTACCTTCTTTCTCTTTCTATCAGCTAGCAATTGGTGTAGGAGCAATACTCTATCCCACCTATCAAACATTCTTGAATCCATCTTCCTCATGTGATGTATCTTAGCTCCTAGCCTCACATTGAGGATCCCTGGAGCAGAACACTGCAAGTATAAAGAGAGAATTCTACCCAAATTAGGTTCTAGAATGCACTCCACTATTCTCTCAAAGAGAATCTTTCCCTAGTCAGTCCTTTTAGAAATAATCACTCTTATCATTATATCAAATATCTTCCTGGAAATTTTGTCATGTGAACCTATTTTACAGATTAATACCTTGCTTATTACATCAGCCAAGAACTTTCCCTTCAGATTCATCTTTTACCTCAGTATAGACATGTGGTGCGCTTCGATAGGCCACACAATTTAAGAGTTGACTTCACATCCTTAATAAAAAGTTCATCTTCCTCATTAGTTATCCCAAACATAGTCAGGTTCAAAGCTTTGCTCATCCTCGAGGAAATCTTACTCCTATTTCTACTGATTGAAGTCTAAATCTTATTTGAAGAAGAGTCCACTTTGGTATTTGAGTATAGTTCTAACACTTCTCATTTCCTGATTGAGCTTGGTTCTGACAGAATGAATATTAGGTCAACTGTAGTCCAAAAAAATTACCCACAATGGAAGTAAACATGTTAGTTACACATGTTTGAGAATGTTGAGAGGCCCATACCTGTCATGATTTATACGATTTGATCAATGGTTGAGATTAATCTTATGAGTTAGCCGTAATCTAAACCACCAAAATAAATGCATTGAGTGCACTCGATGCTCTCGACGCTTTCGATGCCTAGAGTGCACTCAATGCTATCAACACCTGGATAATTAGTCCACTTCTTTCTTGATTCCCTACAAATGGTTAACCCACCAAATGCACATATTCAAGTAAACAAATTGATGATATGATGGTTAGCAAAATAATCATATTTTTTCGTTATATTTTTGTTTTGTTTTAATAAAAATGGAATTATATTATGTAAATATTTAAATAAACCATTTATTTTTTATTTTCAGTTCTAACTTAATCTATTTTTGTGCCCTATAGGTATTTATGCAACTTTTGGAAAATTTGGGAAAATTTCTTAAGTCACGCCCCTAGGTCACGCTGGTGATCTAGGGCGTGTAACTTTGAAATACGCAAAATAGCAATTCGGAATATTTCAGACATCAAACTCGAGTCACGCCCAGCTGACATGCCCATGTGCTACCTGTCACACCCGTGACATAACCCGTGACCAAGCAGGCTGCTCGCTATAGCGCCATGCCGAAGTCCTGAAGCCAGTAAGCTCGAGTCACGCCCAGCTGACTTGCCCGTATGCCACCTGTCATGCCTGTAATGTCAGCTGTGACCAAGAAGAATTACAGCTATCATGCCCTGAAGAAGCCAAGCTGCCACACCATGCAGTCATGCCTGACCGACACGCCCGTGACCAAAATATCATGCCTATGTACTTATTCAATCCAATCCAGAAGTCATCGGTAGTTCTATCCAAATCTACCATGCCAACATCACACCCAGGTGGCATGCCGTAGGGGGGGGGGCGGCGTGTAGTACAAATTTTTTTGCTATAAATAGAGTGATCAGGCTGATGATTAAAAGAGAGCTGGTAGAGTTCTATATAGCTGTATATAGTAGTTAGGAGTAGTTTCTGAGTGATATTTTCCTAACTCTAGTTTCGGTTTCCTCTTGTGTAACACTTTTTTAAGTACTAAATTTTTAGCTTTCAGAAATTTTTCAACTCTTATTGTTTTTTAACCTAGCTTCCATTTCTGTTGAGACAGGTGTGTGCGTAAGTACTTTCTTTATTTTTTTCATAATTTTTTTTACTACCACCCCCATCCAAGATGAGAGGCTAAGAACTTTGTAGTGCTTGATTAAGATGATTGGGACCGATATTATTTTTGAACCCTTATATGTTTTTAAATTTTCTACTACTACCCCAAACTCGATTAGAGGCTAAGAACTTTTTAGCAATCGAATGAGATGAGCTTGGGGATGGATATTAATTCCGCATTTTAAAAATCCTATTTTCTTAATTAATAAAAACTTAAGATGTACCACGAATTGAACTCTCATAGGTAAAGATAAACTGCGCCTCATTCTCGAAAGAAATGAATGTAAGCCTCCCGGGTTGAACCTTCGAATCGCAGTAGGAGGCAAATAGCGGGGTTCACAACACCAAGGGTTTTAAGGTATTTTTTGATTAGATACGAAAGTTCAGTTAAAGTACATAATCTTAGGTGGATGTATCCTCGATAGAGGTGCACTCATATTTATGGAATCTCCACGGTCATGTAAATTAATAAAAAAGTAGTGTTTTTATTATTTAAAATGTTTTTCCCAAATTAAATCAAAAATCAAGGGCTCTCTACCTCATCTATTTTCAAAACCATAAGAATTATGTTTATTTTCACATTTAAAAATCTTCAACTCTTTTCGATAAAATAATTGTTTCATTCATTAAAGTGGAGTACTTGACACAGATCCGTGGAAAAATACGACCTTGATATTTTAAAATAATATACTATTACGCAATAGTTACGCTTGCCTTAATTGAAGTATATAAGTAAAAAAAAAGATAGAACATACCAAACGCCTAATATCCAAATCCAATTTAATTTTCAATTTTAACAATCTCCAAAGTTAGTTTTTACTTATCATGTTTTTGGCGCTGTTGCTGGGGATCATTTTGTGTTGATATTTTAAAATAATATATCATTTTGTGTTGATATAAAATAGTTTTTTTAGTGCATGACCCGATGAAACTCTCCTATTGATCCTAATCTTGATTTTTATCTTGAAATTGACCGCACCTATCACAGGCACCTTCGATATCATGACTAAGACCAAACATTAAATCTGGAAGTGTCTATCGGAACTACATACGTTAAAGCTATGAAAGAACAAATTCCAGTTGCGGCTCTGCAAAGGACTTTGTCTTATTATACGAGTCCGAACTTGGACGATACCGGGTCAAGTATCGTTCATCCCACAGTTGCTAATAGTAGTTTTGAAATCAAACCTAGCTTAATCCAAATGATTAAAAACTCAGTACAATTCGATGGGTTGCCAGGTGAAGATCATAACACTCATCTGTAAAATTTTTTAGAAATATGCGACACATTAAAAATAAATGGCATCACTGATGATGCCATTCATTTGCCTTTATTTCCATTTTCATTACGGACAAAAGCCAAGCAGTGGTTAGGTTCTCTACCTAGAGGCTCCATCACTACTTGTGCTAAAATGATTGAAAAGTTTTTAACAAAGTATTTTTCGCTTGCTAAAACCACTAAATTACGTGCAGATATTTCCTTTTTTGTTCAAGGCGAGTCTGAGTCTCTATACGAGAATTGAGAAAACTTTAATAAATTTTTACGTAGGTGTCCACATAATGCACTACCGTCTTTGCTCCAAGTGCAGCCATTTTATAATTGTTTGAATTTTCAAACCAAACAAATGTTTGATGCTGCCGCAGGGGAATACTAAATAATAAAACCCCCAAGGACGCACAAGCCTTGTTTGAGGAAATGACCATGAATGACTACCAATGGAACGTGCCTAGGTCATGCCCTAATAAACCCGCTGGGCTTTACAAACTTGACGCTTCTTCCAATTTAGCACTACAAGTAGAATATCTAACAAGGAAAGTAGCGGAGATATCGACTTCCTCTGCCACCCCTACTTAGAATTCTAATAATAATATAATCGAAGAACACGTTGATTATATGGGGAATCCATATCAACCTCCTTCCTATAACCCAAATATTAATAATAATACATACAATCCAGGGTTTAGGAATCATACAAATTTATCATAGAGCAACCACAAAATTACTCAGTGCCAGCCTAATACAAGTCCATCTGGATTTGCACCACCACCACCATAATCACAACCACTATAACCTACCCCGATAGAAGAAATATTTACAAAATATGTTGTTATAAATGAGTCCAATATCCGGAATCTGACCGGATCAATTAAAAATTTGGAAACTCTAATTGTTTAGATTTCAAAGATACTGTCGGAGAGCCAACCTTGAGCTTTACCAGGTAATATGGTAAACAAAGTGCTTGGGGGAGACACACTATAGTTATCTGTTTTTTTACTTATCTTTTTTATTAGGTTTACTTACGGCCTCCCCGACCTCCAATCAGGAAAGCCACTTTATTCTATTTTACTTTAATTTTTTTTTTCTATATCTTCTTTTTCTTTATACTTATGCACAACATAAGTATGGGGAATATTTCCTTTAAAAAAAGACTTGTTTTTCTTTATATATACATAATATTTTCGTATCAATATTTATGTATATATTTGCTAAAAAAATAATAACAAAAAATAAAATAAAATAAAAATAAAAAGTCATCTTGTGTATATATCTTGCTTAATCAATCATCCAAAAATAAAATTTAGAACCCCTACTTCTTTTATCTATTATCCAAAATCAAAAAAATAATTTTTTGAGTTGATGTATAAATAGTTATCTAGTTTTTCAATTTAGTAATCGTTTATTTATCATAAATAGATAGATTTTAATATCTGGGGTTATTGTTTAATGAATATCTTGTGCATTTTATATTATAGAGAATTTTTTTTGAGCACTACTTCTAGTTTACTATAATTAGAGGCACGTGTATTATGTTAGCTAAACATCTGTAGACTGTAATTATCTTAACTTCACTCTTATCAAATTATAGGAATTTTCAAGCTATTACAGTTGCTCTCAAGATTTTTTATCAAAATTCGAATATTGTTATAAACCCCTACCTATTTACTTTTTTCTTGGTATGTTTTCTTATGCAAGCAAGCATCTAGGAGTATGTGCTCCTAGAAAATAAAAGATACTATGTCAATGGGAATAAGATTTCATTCTGTAAATATAGCCATCCAATAATTATTAAAAGACTATATGAAATGGAGTATATGCTCGTAAACATATACATTGGATTAAACTAAAATTTAATTCTGCTATGTTTTTTTTTCTGTCTTGGAAAATAATTTCCTAAGCATTTGTAACAAAGCAAGAATAAGGTGAGAGGATAAAATTCATCACCTTCTACATCATAGCCTGCTTTATAGGCAAACACCAAGTTTGTATCCAATAAAACCACTACAAATTGATCTAATTTTACTTAAAATTTTGAGAGAGCATATTTAATAGGTTGTTCATTTTCCTTCATATCTCTTTCAAGATATGGTTTTTATAATTCCAATCTAACTTGTTACTAATGATTAAAATATTTCTTGCTATTTAGTTTTCTCAAGAAGTCTTCTGGCTACGAACATTTATCTCTAGCTAAATCATTTGCATAATTGAGGACTTAACTTTTATTACTCTGGAGTTTTTATGTTTATTTTCTCTTGATATAATAAACTGATAGTTGAATTAGAATATTTATAACTATTCGTATAGTCGACTCATACTTTTGCTCTGGAATAACAAAGCTTAAGTATGTGAGTATGTGATCAGTAGCAAAATATACTTATTTTTAAGCAATATTTTTGTTTTAATTCAATAAAAATGTAATTATATTATGTAAATTTTTAAATAAATAATTTCTTTTTTGATTTTCAGTTCCAACATAATCTGTTTTTGTGCCCTATAGGTAATTCTGCAACTTTTGGGAAATTTGGGAAAATTTCATAACTCACGCCCCCATATTACGTTGGTGACCCATGGCAGGTAACTTTAAAAAAAGCAAAATAGTAATTCGGAATATTCCAGACATAAAACTTGAGTCACGCCCAGCTGACACGCCCGTATGCCACCTATCATGCCCGTGAAATCACCTGTGACCAAGCAGACCACTCGATGTCCTGCCATACCGAAGTCCTGAAGCAAGAAAGCTCGAGTCACGCCCAGCTAACACACCCATGTGCCACCTTTCGCCTGTGACGTCAACCGTGACCAAGAAAAATTCCAGCTATCATGCCCCGAAGAAACCAAGCTGACACACCATGGAGTCACGCCCGACAGATACACCTGTGACAAAAATATCATGCTCGTGTACTTATTCAATCCAATCCAGAAGTCATTGGAAGTTTTATCCAAATCTATCACGTCAGCTTCAAGCCCGGGCGACATGCCCGTGGGGGGCGCGTACTGTAGAATTTTTGGCTATAAATAGATTGATCCGGCTAATTTTTAGAAAAGAGCTGGTAGAGTTCCACATAGCTGTACATAGTAGTTAGGAGTAGTTTCTGAGTGATATTTTCCTAACCCTACTTTATGTTTCCTAGTGTGTAACACATTTTTTAAGTAATTCATTTTTATCTTTTAGTAATTTTTCAACTCTTATTGTTTTTTAACTTAGCTTCCATTTCTGTTGAGATAAGGTGTGTGCGTAAGTACTTTTATTCTTTTTTTGCAATTCTTTTTACTAAAACCCCCATCCCGGATGAGAGGCTAAAAACTTTTTAACGCTTGATTAAGATGGTTGGGATGGATTTTATTTTTGCACCTTTATATGTCCTTAAATTTTATACTACCACCCCCATCCCGATGAGAGGCTAAGAACTTTTTAGCACTCGATTGAGATGAGCATTGGGAAGGATATTAATTCTGCATTTTTAAAATCATATATTCTAAATTAATAAAAACTTAAGATTTATCACGAATTGATCTCTCACAGGTAAAGAGAAACTGCGACTCATTCTCGAAAGAGATGAATGTAAGCCTCCCGGGTTGAACATTCGAATCGCAGTTGGAGGTCAATAGCGAAGTTCACTATGTAATACGTTTTTAAGGTATTTTTTGATTAGATATGAAAGTTCAGTCAAAGTACGTAATCTAAGGTGGATGTATTCTCGATAGTGGTTCACTCATATTTATGGAACCTTCACGGTCAAGTAAATAAAAAATCAAGGGCTCTCTACCTCATCTATTTTCAAAACCATAAGAATTATGTTTTTTCACTTTTAAAAATCTCCAACTCTTTTTGATATCATAATAGTTTCATTCCTTAAAGTAGAGTACTCGACACAGATCCGTGAAAAAATTCGACCTTGATATTTTAAAATAATATACTATTACGTGATAGGTACACTTTCCTTAATCAAAATATATAAGTAAAAAAAGAGATAAAACATACAGAATGCCTAATTTCTAAATCCAATTTAATTTTCAATTTTAATTATCTCAAAAGTTAGTTTTTACTTATCAAGTTTTTGGCGCCATTGTCAAGGATCATTTTTTATTGATATTAAAAATAAAAAAGAATTACTATTACTTTTATCTTAGTTGTTATTTAAAACCACTGTTTTTATAAAAATAAATACACTACAAATTCTCTGATTACAAAACTTTTGTTTTTATAAAAAAACTAGTTTTATTAACAACACTTTTATTTTTATATATTTATTTTGTGTTCAAAAAAAAAATAATTCAAAAAAATATATAAAAAATGAAAAAAATAAAATAAAAGCTGTTTTAAATTTTTTATATAATAGGTTTTTTAGTGTATGACCCGATGAAACTCTCCTATTGATCATAATCTTGATTTTGATCCTGAAATCGACCGCACCTATCACAGGCGCCTTCGATATCATGACCAAGACTAAGCATTAAATCTTGAAGAGTCTATCAGAACCACGCATATTGAAGCTATGAAAGAAAAAAATCCAATTACGGCCCCACAAAGGACTGTGTCTAATTATGCGAGGCCGAACTTGGATGACACCGGGTTAAGTATCGTTCGTCCTAGAGTTACTAATAATAATTTCGAAATCAAACCTAGCATAATCCAAATGATTCAAAACTCAGTACAATTCGATGGATTGACAGATGAAGATCCTAACACTCATCTCTCAAATTTTCTAGAAATATGCGACACATTTAAAATAAATGGCATCACTGATGATGTCATTCATTTGCATTTATTTCTATTTTCATTACGGGCGAAAGCCAAGAAGTGGTTAGGTTCTTTACCTAGAGGCTCCATCACTACTTGGGCTGAAATGACCGAAAAGATTTTAACAAAGAATTTTTTGCCTGCTAAAACCACTAAATTATGTGCGGATATTTCTACCTTTATTCAAGGCGAGTATGAGTCACTCTACGAGACTTGGGAATGATTTAAATAATTTTTACATAGGTGTCCACATCACGCACTACCGGCTTGTCTCCAAGTAAAGACATTTTATAATGGTTTGAATTTCCAAACCAGACAAATGATTGATGTTTCCCTCGGGGGAATGCTAAATAATAAAACCCCCGAGGCCGCTCAAGCCTTGTTTTAGGAAATGGTCATGAATTCCTACCAACAGAACGTGCCTAGGTCACGCCCTAATAAACACACGGGGCTTTATAAACTTGATGCTTCTTCCAATTTAGCACAACAAGTAGAATATCTAACTAGGAAAGTAACGGAGATATTGAATTCCTCTGCCACCCATATTTGGAATTCTAATAATAATATAATAGAAGAACACGCTGATTATATGAGGAAACTGTTAAGTCCATTTTTCTTATATATCCCAAATTTATAAGAAGTCAAACAAGTCAATGACACACACTAGTTGTATTTGATGTGTTTTCGAGTTTGTGCAGGCAGGTCAGTCCACAGCACACTGATTGGACAGGTGGACACCAAGCAAGATAGTGATTCGGCAAAAAAATATTACTAAGTCCATAGGCATTGAGTGGAGCAAGCTCACTCAATGCCAGCTGTGTTAAGAAAGAAAGGTGGACAAAAATTATACTAAGTCTACAGGCGTTGAGTGGAGCAAGCTCACTCAATGCTAGTAGCCTTGAGAAAGAAAGTTGGACAAAAAATATTTCTAAGTCCACAGGCATTGAGTGGAGCAAGCTCACTCAATGCCAGAAGTCATGGAAAGATGTTGGCAAGCAAGAGATTCTGCTAAGTCCACATGCATTGAGTGAAGCCAATTAACTCAATGCCAAGAGCCAAATAATGCTGAGTCAGGTGTGGATAGTCAAAGCCTATGCATCAGCAAGCAGAAAATTCAGCCAAGTCCACAGGCATTAAGTAGTTTCAACTCACTCAATACCATACTGCTTAATTCATTGAGTAAAGCTTATTCTGTCAAAGCCAAAGGAGATAGACAGTAAAATCTGTCTAAGTACAAATGCATTGAGTGAAGCCAGTTCACTCAACGACAAATGACAGAAAGCATTGAGGCAAGCTTCATCACTCAATGCCGTCAGACAGAAAGAAAAAAATGGCTAAGTATAAAATTGTTGAGTGAGGCCAGCTCACTCAACGCCATCAAATAGAAGGAAATTTGCCAAGTATAAAAGCATTGAGTGAGGCTTGCTCACTCAACACTGTGAGATAGAAGGAAAATTGGCTAAGTGTAAAAGCGTTGAGTGAGGCCAGCTCACTCAATGTCTTTAGACAGGATGATTAAGCTAAGGCAAAAAGCTTTGAGTGAAGCTTACTCACTTAACGCTCTCAACACCTGAATGAACTAAAGAAATGACTAAGTTAAGAATAATTTAGTGATGGCCATCCACTTAACGCTCTCAACGCCCGAAGTAATTCTGTGAATTTGGCTAAGTCCAGAATGACTGACGTCAGCATGAGTCAGCAAAAGTCAACAAAGTCAATGTGGTTCAAATTCATTGCGGGAAAGATGGAGTAAGCCATTGATGGTACTGGCGGCTAGCTTTTGTCGTATCCTGCAAATGGAAGGTGGTAGATTGGCAATTAAGGCTGTCCCCATAATACATAGAGCCTTTGATCGACAATCAATAAAAGGGAAAGGTTGGCTGAGTCGAAAAGAAGCAATTAGGGTTTTCTGATTTTGCATTGCGGTTATACATCGTATTCTTCCTCCCCATTACTGCCAAGCGTGAAGGTCTTGTTCAGATTCATTCAAACTGAAAGCGAAAAGTGATAGCTTCTACGATATTCATCTACGATAGTAAGGTCAGGACTGATTCTTGAAAAAGAAGAGGCAGAGGTTTCTGCAAGCTACTTCCAGAATAAGCCATGATTCATTTGAAGATATCTATCAACTTGTTGCTGTGAAAAAGTGGTTAGGGGAGACTCAGTTTTTTCCCAGGAAGACAGACACAGAGAAATTTCTCTGTTGTCTGATTGTTTCAAATCATTGTTGTTTTTTGTAGGATCCAATATTGGATCGAAGTGTAAGATTCATTTGTTAATCTGACTGTAGGCCTACGTTATAAAGGTTGAGGTAAGATCTATTATTTATCTGAGTGTAGGATTCTTGTGAGAATCTGAGTGGTAGGCTATGTTATAAAGGCTGAGGTTGGTTCTAGGTGGGATCTGAGTGGTAGGGCATATTGCTTGAGATGTAAGTCTTGAAGAAGACTGAGTGGTCCTATAGGATCATGTTGTAAGCTCCTTGGAGCCGAGATTAAGGTGAAGAGCCTTGTCTAACACACAATTAGAAAGGCGCAGAGGGACAGTGGATGTACCCATACTCTGGGGAACCACTATAAAATATCTGTGTCATCTAGTTGTTATTCTTAAAATCCAAAACTAACAAATCACCAAGCATAGCAAAAAAATGTATAGGTCTAGGTAATTTAAAAAGAGACCTAAAACCTATTCACCTCCCCTCTAGGTGTTAGCTGACCTTGAAAATAAAGTCATTGAGAATCCATATCAACCTCCTTCCTAAAACCAAAATATTAATAATAATACATACAATCCAGGGTTTAGGAACCATCCAAATTTATCATAAATTAACCTCAATAATGCTCAGCGCCCACCTAATGCAAGTCCAATTGGATTTGCACCACCACCACCACCACAATCATAACCACTACGACCCACCCCGATAGAAGAGATCTTTACAAATACGTCGTTGCAAATGAGTCCAATATTCAGAATCTGAACGGATCAATTAAAAATATGGAAACTCAAATTGTACAGATGTCAAAGATGCTGTCAGAGCGCCAACCAGGAGCTTTGTTAGGGAATACGATAAAAAAAGTGTTGTGGGAGACACCCCATAGTTATTTGTTTTTTTACTGTTCTTTTTTATAGGTTTTCTTACAGCCTCCCCGACCTCCAATCAGGAAAGCCTCTTTATTCTATTTTACTTTCAGTTTTTAATATATATCTTCTTTTTCAGTATACTTATGGACAACATAAGTATGGGGGAATATTTCCTTTAGAAAAGTCTTGTTTTTCTTTATATATAAATAATATTTTCATATCATTATTTATGTATATATTTGCTAATAATAATAATAAAAATATATTTATAAAATAAAAATAAAAAGTCTTTTTGTTTATATATGTTGCTTAATCAATCATCCGAAAAAAAATTTAAAACCCCTACTTGTTTTATCTATATTCCAAAATCAAAAAAATAATTTTTTGAGTTAATGTATAAATTGTTATTCAGTTTTTCAATTTACTAATCGCTTATTTATCATAAATAGATAGATCTAAATATCTGGGGATAAGTTTTAAGGAATATCTTGTGCATTTTATTTTTTTAGAGAATTTGTTTTGAGCACTACTTCTGGTTTATTATAAATAGAGGCATGCGTATTATGTTAGCTAAACATTTGTAGCCTGTAATTATCTTAACTTCACTCTTATCAAAATATATAAATTTTCAAGCTATTACAGTTGCTCTAAAATTTGTTTATCAAAATTCAAATATTGTTTTAAACCCTTACCTATTTAATTTTTGCTTGGCATGTTTTCTTAAGCAAGCAAGCATCTAGGAGTATGTGATCCTAGAAAAGAAAAGATCTTATGTCAAAGGGAATAATATTTCATTCTATAAACATAGGCATCCAATAGTTATAAAAATACTATATGAAATGGAGTATAAACTCCTAAATATATACATTGGATTAAAATAAAATTTAATTCTGCTATATTTTTTTTCTGCCTTGGAAAATATTTTTCTAAGCAGTTATAACAAAGCATGAATAAGATGAAAGGATAAAATTCATCACCTTCTACATCATAGCCTGCTTTATAGGCAAACACCATGTTTGTATCCCATAAAACTACTATAAATTGATCTAATTTTGCCTATAATTTTGAGAGAGCATATTTAATATGTTGTCTATTTCCTTTATATATCTTTTAAGGTATGGTTTTTATAATTCCAATCTAACTTGTTACTAATGATTACAATATTGCTTGTTATTTATTTTTCTCAAGAAGTCTTATGGTTGCGAACATTTATCTCTAGCTAAATCATTTGCATAATTTAGGACTTAACTCTTATTACTCTGGATTTTTGTATGTCTATTTTATTTTGATATAATAAACTGATAGTTAAATTAGAACTTTTATAATTGTTCATATAGTCAACTCATACTTTTGCTCTGGAATAACAAAGCTTAAGCATGGGGTATTTGATGAGTAGCAAAATATATATATTTTTAAAATATATTTTTGTTTTGTTTTAATAAAAAATGTAATTATATTATGTAAATATTTAAATAAATCTTTTCTTTTTTATTTTCAGTTCCAAGTTAATCTATTTTTATGCCCTATAGGTATTTCTACAACTTTTGGGAAATTTGGGAAAATTTCCTAAGTCACGCCCCTAGGTAAAGCCCGTGACCTAGGGAGTGTACCTTTAAAATAAGAAAAACAATAATTCAGAAGATTTTAGACATCAAACTCGAGTCACGCCTAGTTAATATGCTCATATGCCACCTGTCACCCCCGTGAAATCACCCATGACCAAGTAGACCACATGCTGTCACACCATGCCGAAGTCTGGAAGTCAGCAAGCTTGAGTCACGCCCAGCTGACAAGGCCCGTGTGCCACCTGTCATGCCCATGACGTTAGCCATGACCAAGCAAAATTCTAGCTATCACACCCCGAAGAATCCAAGCTGCCGCGCTATGCAGTCACACTCGACCGACACGCCTGTGACCAAAATATCACGCCCGTGTACTTAGTCAATCCAATCCAGAATTCGTAGGAAGTTCTATCCAAATCTGCCACATTAGCATCACACCTAGGTGATACACCCTTACGGGGCGTGTAAGGGGGCGTTTACTTGAGAATTTTCGACTATAAATAGAGTGATCCGATCGATGCTTAGAAGAAAGCTGGTAGAGTTGCACATAGCTGTAAATAGTAGTTAGGAGTAGTTTTTGAGTGATATTTTCCTAACCCTAATTTGGGTTTCCTAGTGTGTAACACATTTTTTAAGTAATAAATTTTAATCTTTCAGTAATTTTTCAACTCTTAATGTTTTTTAACTTAGCTTCCATTTCTGTTGAGCTAGGGTGTGTGCATAAGTACTTTCTTTCTTTTTTCGCAATTCTTTTTACTACCACCCCCATATTAGATGAGATGGTAAGAACTTTTTAGCGCTTGATTAAGATGGTTGGGATGAATATTATTTCTGCACCTTTATATGTATTTAAATTTTCAACTACTACCCCCATCCTGATGAGAGGCTAAAATCTTTTTAGCACTCGATTAAGATGAGCTTTGTAAAGGATATTAATTTTGCATTTTAAAAATCCTATTTTCTAAATTAATAAAAGATTAAGATTTACCATGAATTGATCTCTCACAGGTAAAGAGAATCTGTGCCTCATTCTCGAAAGAGATGAACGTAAACCTCTCGGTTTGAACCTTCGAATCGCACTAGGAGGTCAATAATGAGGTTCACCACGTAAAACGTTTTAAAGAGATTTTTTGATTAGATACAAAAGTTCAGTCAAAGTACGTAATCTCAGGTGGATGTATCCTCGATAGAGGTGCACTGATATTTATAGAACCTCCATAATCAAGTAAATCAATAGAAAAGTAGTGTTTTTATTATTTAAAAGTATTTCCCAATTTAAACCAATAATTGAGGGCTCTCTACCTCATCTATTTTCAAAACCATAAGAATTATGTTTGTTTCACCTTTAAAAATCTTAAACTCTTTTTGAATAGTTTCATTCCTTAAAGTAGAGTACTTCACATTGATCCGTGTAAAAATATGACCTTGGTATTTTAAAATAATATACTATTATGTGATAGGTACACTTTCCTTTATCGAAGTATATGAGTAAAAAAGAGATAGAACATACAGAACGCCTAATTTCCAAATCCAATTTTAATTTCAATTTTAATTATCTCCAAAGATAGCTTTTTACTCATCATGCTACTCCAAGTTCAACATGCCCAACTCAAATTTGAAGGTGTTGAACTTATCTTCATCTAGAGTCTTAGTGAAGATATCAGACACTTGTCTGTCAGTGGGGACAAACTTAAGACTGATGTCTTCCTTCTCAACATGCACTATAATGAAATTATATTTAATCTCAATGTGTTTGATCTTGCTATGAGAGATAGGATTCTTAGCAATTAAGTTAACACTAGATGAATCACAATACATGAGAGTTTTACTTAGCTAAAGATTATAGTCCAAGAGTTGATGTTGAATCCACAGTAGCTGTGCACAACAACTTCTAGCAGAAATATATTCTGATTCTATAGTGGAGTTGGCTACACTGGTTTGCTTTTTGCTGCTCTATGGAACCAGTCTTCTTCCTAGAAACTAACAGGTGCTAGATGTGCTTTTCCTATCCTCTCTACAACCTACAAAATTTTCACCTGAATACCTAATTAGTTCAAAATCATTATTGCTAGGGTACCACAGGCGAAGATCAGGTGTGTCATTGAGATATCTTAGAATTCTTTTAGCAGCAAAATAATGAGACTCTTTAGGGCATGCCTGGTACCTAACACAAGTGCATGTAGCATACATAATGCCTGACCTACTAACGTCAAGTAGAGGAGTGAGCTAATTATGCCCATATATAAGGTTTCATCAACTGGTTTCCCAGTCTCATTCTTGTCTATTGACATACTTGACCCCATAGGAGTTTTTATTATGGAGGCACTCTCCATTCCAAAAGTTTGAATTAACTCCTTGGTGAACTTATACTGAGAGATAAATAATCCATCCTATAACTGTCTAACTTGGAGGCCCACGAAATGCTTGAGTTCACCCATGCTGCTCATCTCAAATTGCCCTTGCATAAGTTTGGCAAACTTCTTGCAAAGGCCAACATCAGTAGATCCAAAAATTATGTCATCTACATAAATTTGGACTAGAATTATCTTGCTCTTGACTTCCCTTAAAAATAATGTCTTGTCTATCTTCCCCCTTGAGAATTTGTTCTCAATGAGAAAGATAGACAGGGTTTCATACCATGCCCTAGGGGCCTACTTCAAACTATATAAAGCTTTTCCTAACTTAAATACATAGTCAGGGAAGTTAGAGTTTAAAAAACTTGAGGGTTGCTCAACGTAGGCCTCTTCTTTCAGGTCACCATTCAGGAAATCTGACTTAATATCCATTTGGTAGACCTTAAATCCCTTGTATGCAGCATATACAAGGAATAATCTTATGGCCTTTAGTCTAGCAACTTATGTAATGGTTTGATCAAAATAAACACCTTCCTCATGCCTGTATCCTTTGGCAACTAGTCTAACTTTATTTTTGATGATAACACAATTATCATCAAGCTTATTTCTATAAATCCATTTGGTTCCAATGATTTTATGTCCATGAGGTCTAGGAACTAGGTTCTAGACATTGCATCTCTTGAACTGGTTCAGTTCATCTTACATGGCTATAATCCAAAATGGATCTATGTTGGCATCTTCAAACTTATTTGGTTCAACTTGAGACAAAAAGCTTGAATACATTGACACATTAAGGATTTTGCTCCTTATTATAACCCCTTGGCTTTCATCCCCAATGATCAAGTTTTTTGGATGATCTGTTAGATGTCTGACTGCAGCTGGCATTCCTTCTATAACATCTTAAACCTCAATTTATGGTGCCCGATGATCTTCATCTATGTCTAATTCACTTGGACCTTCTTTTGGAATGATCACACCCTCACCCTCTTCTTGTTTAACATGAGGTGTGTCATTGATGCTCAGCTTATCCAACTTCAATTCTGCACCTATAGATATAGAGGAGCTTGACAATTCACTGTGAATCATAGTGGACTCATTAAATACTACATTGACAGACTCTTGTACAACTTGAGTATTCAAGTTGTAGACTCTATAGGCTTTACAATGGTTACTGTATCCAACAAAAATACCCTTATAGGATTTGACAACAAACTTTATCAAGTAGGACTTCCCATTATTAAGCACAAAGCATTTACTTCCAAAGATCCTAAGAAAAATATGATTTGTTTTCTGCCTTTCATAATATCATAGGGAGTCTTCTTGTGGTACTTGTTGATAGTGGCTCTATTTAGGACATGACAAGCAGTGTTCACTGCCTCAACCCAAAAGTATTTTAGAAGAGAAGTGTCACTGAGTAATGTCCTGCCATCCTCTATGAGATTCCTATTTTTCCTCTCAGTTATCCTATTTTGTTGGGGTGTTCTTGGAGAAGAAAACTCCTGAATATACCTCTCTCTTCACAAAATTTTGTTATGCCTTCAGATTAAAATTCTGTGTCATGGTCACTTCTTATTTTGACCACAGAACAATCCTTTTCATTTTGTATTTTCTTAACAAAGGTCACAAAGGTATCAAGGGTTTCAGTATTTTTCTTAAAATGGAATACCCATGCAAATCTGGAAAAGTCATCAACTATCACAAGAGTATAAACTTTCTTGTTGGGTATTGTATCCATAATAACCCTTATTTGAAGAAGTGTCCCTTGAACTAAGATGAATTGTGATTGTATTTGATGTTGTTTTTATAGTTATGTGCTTGCAAGACTATATTGCTAAGTATAACCCAATGTCAAGTTATAGTGGGTATTAAAACACAGGAATATACAATGTAATCCTTCATTATGTAGGCCAATGTGTAGACTCATGTGTATTCTCTCTATTGGTGTGTACTTCTACTTCAAGTATATTAGAAAAAACCAAGATGCAGAAGTTGCTTCTTTTAGAAGGATATATTTTCTCTAAGTAAAATTTGTCTAGTATAATAGTGAATACTCGTCGAATTTGTCGAGTATACACATGGATACTCGTCGAATTCGTCACGTATTCTGACTAACACTCATCAAATCCATGGCATTTACTTAGGGAATAATCTCTAAACTTTTGGAAATCAGTCAAGTAAAAATCATCGAGTTTCTTCATGTATACTCATCGAATATGTCGAGTGTTTCTATTGATTCTCGTCGAATTCGTCGAATATATATGTCAATACCCGACGAATTCGTAGAGACTTCACTAATTTACTTCTCTAAATTTCTCTATGTGATATACATCGAATATCACTTGGCCTAGGAATCGAATGCATCGAGTTAGCTAGCCGATACTCGTCAAATTCTTTGAGTGAACTGGTAGATACTCGTCGAACTCATCGAGTATCTCTTCAGGAAGGCGTTGAGTTGTCTGTTCGATCTGGATGGAATTGTCTAAGTATTTTTCATCGAGTTTAGAAGTAGTTCAACGAGTATACCCTTATATAATCGACGAATTATACTTAGGGTTTATTTCTTCTGTTTTCAAATTCGGTCACGGCTCAATCCTGACCGCCATGTACAATGTTCCGTGATTTCTTTATTTGTATGGAATTTCTAGCCTTTGAAGAAGTAGGATTCCTATAAATACATGGGGTAATTTATTCCTAACCCTAATTGTGTATATACACTCAAATCGAAACATTCCAAGAAAGATCTTGTCGGCTATCGTTCACAATCTTCATGATTCTATCGACCGACATCATCAAAGTGAAGCTCAATTCATCTTCTTCAAGAAGTGTCGACTAGATCTCTATTCTACGAGGTTCAAGTTCCATTTAGATCTAGTGGATCCTTTGTTCAAATCAAGCCTTTAATGATTTTAGATTTCCTTTCTCCTCAAGATTTTCAAGTTTCACTTTTTGGAGGAAAGGAAGACCGAAGATTTAAGATCTGAAGAAGATTAGTTTTAATCTATTGTTGTAAATCATTTTATGATATTATAGGAGGTTTTGACTCTGATTTGTAGAACCTTATTTTAGGATCGAGTTGTAGATCCTTATTTTAGGATCGAGTTGTAGGAGAGGTTGTTCTCCGAGTTGTAAGAGAGGTTGTTCTCCGAGTGGTAGGAGCATTGTCTCTGAGTTATAGGAGTTAAAGCTTCGAGGTGTAAGATTTGAAGAATTTGAGATAAAGGTGAAGTAGTCGAATCTGGCCCTTCGTGGTAGATAGGCGAGGTGGGACAGTGGACATACGCAAATTGGGGAACCACTATAAATCTCTGTGTTTCTATGTGTTTTCTTTCTAGTAATTTTTATTCCGCAAAAAAAATGTAGAACTCACCTATTCACCCCCTCTAGGTGATTTAGGTTGACACTAGATACTTTCAATTGCTATTAGAGGGGTGTTGTTCGATATAAGGTTAACACCTTGAATAAGATATCATATCTAGCTGTCAAGAGATACCGCTCGGTTACAATGGATAGAAGCAAGACTATGTCTTCGATGAAGTTGCCTTTGTGCACTAAGGAGAACTTATCCATATGGAAAGAAAGATTCAGATTCTACATGGAAGCTGCTGATCCACGCATTTTTTAGATTGTTGAAGAAGGACCTCACGTTCCTACACAGCCATCTACTCTGAATCCTACTATTATGATTCAGAAGAAAATAATGGACTTGACCAAGGATGAAATTGCTCTAGTCTCCTTGGATAAAAAGAAAAGAATAGCATAGCCAGTGCAGTGGATGATTCAATGCTACAAAATTTATTCCACTGCAAATCTGCTTAGGAGATGTGAGACTGTCTCGTAGTTCTCATGTAAGGAACTAAAGAAGTTAGAGATGATTGAAGATCTCTACTTAATAATGAATACGAGGCATTCAAGTAAGGGACAAATGATACAATTGTTGTTTGCTTCGAAATATTCTTTAAGATAGTCAATGATCTCTGAAACTATGGTCGTACATTTACTAATGGGAAGCTCAATGAAAAATTCCTAAGATCCGTGACAAAAGAATGGGACACTAAAGTTGTGGCCATTAGGGAATTTAGAAAGCTGTCAGAGATTGATCCCCAAAATCTATTTTGAAAGCTCCTCTCCCATGAACTGCAAACGAATACTCGAAAAAATGAGTAGCAAAGTAGCAGGACTTCAAGCAAAGAGAAGTCGGTAGCTCTGAAGGCCGAAGGGATAAGAAAATCAAAAGTAGTGTCACCAGTAAGGACACGAGCTTCTAATGCCCAAGAAGATTCTGAGCTAAGCACGTTAGTCTCTGAGTTGTCTGATGGAGAATTCTCGCTAATCTCCAAGCAATTCAAAAGACTGCTCAGCAAGAGGAGGAAAACGAACGTGTTTTGACATAGTTTGTTATTGTTCCTCTCATGGTTTGTTATTATTGCAATAAGCCAGGACACATGATTGCAGAGTGTCCGTATAAAAAGAAGGAAGGATCCAAGAAAGAAGATAAAAGATCCTTCAAAGATAAGAGGAAGAAAGATAAGAGCTTCATTGTAAAGAAGTCAAAGAATCATAGTGATAATGGATCAAGTGATTTAAGATCTGAAAATGAAGAAGCTTACTTCGGGCTCATGGCACAATCAGATGAGGAAGTAGGCGACTCCCAATTCTATAGGAAGGTAAACTCTCACACAATGATCTCAGAATCTGAAACTTATACTAAAGGTCATAAAGACTATTCTTCAGAGGAAGATGATTCTGACTTAATGGCTCAACATCAAGAACTTTTGAGAGCCTTTGACAAAGCCACAAGATAGTAAAAAAGAAATCAAAAGAGATCGCTTCTCTCAAGGTAGTGGAATCACGACCGAAGGTGGAAATTGCTGAATTAACTCCTTCAGAGATGAAGTTCACTCCTTGAAAGAGGAATTAAAATGCTCTGCTGAATTATTAAGTCAAAAGGAGAAATACTTAAATGAGCTAGAAGAAAAGATCTTGGAGGAAAGGAAACATGTTGAAAGTTACTGTAAGCCAAGGACTATTATTCCTCTCATTGATTAATTTTCTGCTCCTAAGATGGGTAGTGGTCTTGGCACATAGCTGAGAAGGGTAAGGATACTAAGAGAGCCGCAACCAAAGGCAAAGGGAAGACACCTTAAAGTCAATCCTTATTTAAGAAGGTAATCTTCCCAACAAATAAATATGACTTTGTGACATCCTATGCTCACTTTGCTAGGCCTACTTATTTGGAGCTTAAAAATCACTACCAAGGATGGACTCGCTCTCGAGACTTTGCTACTAGTGCTTTCAAGGCGTCATATGAAGAGATAACACTCAAATATTATGGTCCCTATGTTCATGGACCAAATTTTAAGAAGGAGCCCAAAGCCAAAACCATTGCTCTCAAGGCTAAGGAAATAAAGAAGCTTTGTGTCTGCTATAATTATGAGGCTTCTTCCTCCAATTCAGTTGCCCCTGCTAGACCTCCCATTCAAAAGGTAAAGCAGGAGTACAAGAGATGGTATAGCAGGTTTAATTATTGGTGCTGCAGCATGATTGGTCACTTTGTCATAGATTTTGGTTTCATCCTGTGAAAATTGAAACTCCACGAGTTAACAGTACGCGACCGACCACACACAACATTAATGTTCCTAGTGGTGTTAATCTAACAAGGAATCAAGGATCTAAATTAGATTGGATTCTTAAGGGAAACTTATCTATGATTGCAGGTATGTCAAAAGGCCAAGAAAACTCCAATCTGGTATTATGACAGTGGATGCTCTTGGCACATGACCGGGACTAGAAGCATATTACAAGATTACACCCTAGTCAAAGATGGTCAAAAAGTCATCTTTGGAGGATCTTACCGAGGAATCACTTAAGGCTACGATATGATTACCAACGGTATAGTTTCCTTCACAAAAGTGGCATATGTAAGGATTACAACATATTTTAATCAATATAAGCCAATTATGTGATAAAGGCTATATCGTTGAGTTCTACAAGGACAAGTATCTGATAAAAGGTCTGGTAATTTGGAGACAGTCTTAATAGACACTCAGAGTAGAAATATTTTCTGCTTAAATTTTCTATATTTAGATAATTCTTTAGCTGTGTGATTTTTGGCAAAGATAGTGCATCTTTCTATTACCAATGACACAAGAGATTAGCACAAAATAATTTCAAAACTATAAATGTTATTTTCTCACAACTTAGTGCGTGATGCCCCCAACATTAAGTGACTTAAAGAGAGTCCATATCACGCATGCCAAATGGGTAAGCAGACAAGGGCCACCTTTAAGGGTATTGCTGAAAAAGATTCATCTAGAAGTTTGTAGTTACTTCATATGGACTTATTCAATCCTATGTAAATTTACAGTTTAGGAGGTAAAGTCTATACATTAGTCATTGTTGATGATTACTCTCGTTTTACTTTGGTGTTCTTTCTGAAACACAAGTCAGACACCTTTGAGGCCTTCACCGATTTTGTCCGGCAAATTCAGAACGAATTAAACTGCTCAGTGGCCAAAATCAGAAGTGATCATGGAACAGAATTTGAGTCTAGGGCCATAAAAGAATTCTGTGGAAGTCAAGGTATCTTTCATGAGTTTTCCTTTCCACGTACTCCCTAACAAAATGGAGTTGCCGAGAGAAGGAATAGACATCTCATTGAAGTATGTACAACTATGTTGAATAATGCTTCACTACCAGAGTACTTCTAGGATGAAGCAGTCAACAAAACTTGTCACGTGAAAAACCGAGCATTAGTCAACAAAAGCCATCATAAGACTCCCTATGAACTATTGAAGGGCAGAAAACTGGCTGTGTCCTATTTTAGGATCTTTGGAAGCAAATGCTTCATACTTAACAATGGGAAGTATTATCGCACAAAGTTTAGTGAAAAGTGTTTTGAAGGTATTTTTGTAGGTTATAGTAGCCATAGTAAGGCATATTGGATCTTTAATTAGAAAACCCTAGTTATAGAAGAGTCTATAAATGTTATATTTGATGACACAAGCAAGATCCATTGTAGCTCATCTAGTGGTTTTGGTGCAGATGTAGGTACCAGGTTAAAGGGACTATGCTTAAAAGAAGCGGTTAAGGAAGATGCTCCAAGCTCAATCAAGGTCGTCGATCCAAGTGTGGTGGATTAAGAACTACTAGATGATGAACTACTTCAACCTACAGGAGATGCAATAGATGTGGCATAATCTGCAGGTGGGAGAGGAAGAAATCTAGTGTTCAAAAACCTAAGAGATTACCCAGCTGATCTGATCATTGGAGAGCCATACGACAGTGTAAGCACAAGAAAAAGTATTTCTAATGAAGTTCTACATCTTATCTTTCTTTCTCAGGTTGAGCCAAAAAATTTGAAGAAGCAAATAAGGATGCCTCTTGGATTATGGCTATGCAAGAGGAGCTCAACTTGTTTGAAAGGTGTAAAGTTTGGGAGTTAGTGCCCAGGCCCAAAGGATAGAACGTAATCGTCACCAAATAGATATTCAGAAACAAGCTAGATTAAAATGGAGTAATTATAAAGAATAAAGTCGGACTTGTAGCACAAGGGTATAGATAAGAAGAAGGGATTGACTTCGATCACACCTTTTCTCCAGTGGCCAGACTCAAAGCGATCAGGTTGTTTCTTCCGTATGCTGCTCACAAAGGCTTTAAGGTCTATCAAATGGATGTGAAGTCAACATTGCTCAACGGAGATCTAAACCAGGAAGTATACGTAGCACAACCCCAAGGTTTTGTCAACTCATCTTTACCTGATTATGTATATTTTTTTAATAAAGCTCTATACGGCTAGAAACAAGCTCCTCGAGCCTTGTATGAGAAGCTGTCTGGCTTTATTCTTGAGAACAAGTTCGCGAGAGGAAAGATAGACAAGACATTATTTCTTAGGGAAGTAAAAAGAAAGATTTTGCTAGTGCAAATCTATGTAGACGACATTATGTTGGGCTCTATAGAGGACAAACTTTGCAAGAAGTTTTCTAAACTCATGTAAGGGAAGTTTGAAATGAGCAGTATGGGAGAGCTGAAGTATTTTTTAGGACTTCAGGTGAAACAATCTGAAGATGAAATTTTCATCTCTTAAACAAAGTTCACCAAAGAGTTGCTTAAGAAATTTAGAATGGAGAACGCAACCTCAATGAGGACTCCAATGGGTTTAACTATGTCTCTGGACAAGGACGAGAAAGGGAAACCTTTTGATGAAACCAAGTACATAAGCATAATTGTGTCCTTGCTCTATCTTACTATCAGTAGACCCAACATAATGTTATCAACATGCGTATGTGCTAGATTTTAGGTGAACTCTAAGGAATCTCATTACGTCGCTATAATAAGGATCTTAAGATACCTTAACGGTACACCAAATCTTGGCACCCAAGAAGTAATGATGTCGAGCTAATTGGATTTTTCAGATGCAGATTTTGCAGGTAGCAGGGATGACAAAAAAAGCACATCGAGGACTTGCCAATTCCTTAAAAGATGGCTTATTCTATGGAGCAGCAAGAAGCAAAATTGTGTGGTAACCTCCATAATTAAGTTAGAGTACATCTCTGCTGGTAGTTGTTGCCCACAGCTTCTCTGGATCAGGAATCAGCTTGAGGATTATAACTTGCAATTCAAGGAGATTCTGATGTTTTGCGACTCCACCGGTGCCATAGTGATGGCAAAAAATCCAATCTCTAACAGCCGGACAAAACACATTGGAATTAGGTATCATTTAATCCGAGAGCATACGGAGAATAGGGACATAACTCTCAACTATATCCCGACGGATAAGCAAGTGGCAGACATATTCATGAAGCCATTGGACGAGGCCAAGTTCTCATTCTTCAAAATGGAATTGGGTATGCTGAACAAGGAGTCATGAAGACTGCTAATGAATCTAAATTTCTCTAGGTAAAGTACATCTCGAAGAATTTAAATTTTTTAAGGAAAATTCATCGGGAATCACTCATGGAAACTCTACGAATTCATCGAGACAATACATTAATATTTGACGAATTCATCAGTTCTTCTCAACGAATCTCAGCGATATTCGACAAATTTGACTTGGCTTCGGTGGGGTTTCGCTGAATTGTACTTAGAACATTTTTTTAATTTGATCCGAAGAGTCACCCGGTTTAAAGGTGCGCACCTATTTCTCTATCTTCAATACTTTAAATATATATAAATAGTGCTATTGGGGTAAAACGCGAGACATTTCATTGAAGAGAAGTCCAGGATTCCGCCGTGTTCTTCTCTGCCGATTCGAATTCCGCGATAGCAGCCATCTTCTTCTCTGCAGATTCGAATTCCGCTACTATAGGTCCTCATAGTTGAATGGTAGCAAGCTCTGATTGATTCATCTTCCTTGTCATATAAGATTTTCCGCAATTGTAGCTCTACCCGAACCCGTGTGATTCGTTCCTCAATTTTTTGCTCCGCTTCATGGCTCTTCGAAGTATCCGTGGCTTGCTCGTAGCGGGAGAACTTGTGCGAATAGGGTTTGCGTCGACCACTGACAATTTACAAAATATCATCCTTATGTTGGAATCTGCAGGGCTTACCTTCATTCTTGAGCACCCATGCAAAGTTTTGGACATAGATGTTCTTGAGTTCTTCCAGAATGCAAAGCTACGTAGTGAAGACGCCGTTATCAAAAGCAAAGTCAGATAGGTCAGAGTTAATGTAAAAGATTCCCTCCTCACGAGGTATTTGCGGTTTACGGAATGTGAAGAGGCAGATTAGATTGATGAAGATGACTTCTCCAGGGCACTATTATTTTGTGGTTTGCCCAGAGGAATGAAAGCAGTTAAGAGGAAATGAATAAATGAGGAAGGAAAACTTCTATAAGACATTATCGGAAAAGTTCTTTTTTGCAAGACTGGATCCCATGACTACTTGTCCACATAAATGTTCAAAATTCTGGTATCCATCATATGTCGGAAGAAATTTGAATGGCGAGCAGAGTTGTATGCCATGATAAAGGATAGTCTCAGCTCACCGAACTTTGGCAGAATACTCAATTTATATTTGAATCAGCTGGACCATGACACTTTTGACATGACTAAAGGTGTACCCATCCATCACTTGAAGAAAATTGACTCGTCAATCTTCTCCATGTGGGATAGGAGAATCCCAAGACCAGGTGGAGTTTGAGTGCTTCCTGATGTTGAGGAGGAGGAAGGTGTTTTTGAGGATAAGATTCCTTCTCCAACCCCCCGTGAAATTCCTGAAAGCTCGTGTGTAGGAATCAAGGGGGAGTCAGCTGAAACCCAAGTGGTTACTGATGCACAAGTGCCCTTGGTTATTCCTTCTTTTATAGTGACAGATGTTCCAGAACCAATGATACAAGACTCAGTTGCAGAGATAGATGATCTTCATACAAAGATTACAGATATTGGTAGGGCTGCTGCTGTTGAGGATATATTTGATGAGGCTACTGATGCTGTGATAGTTGCTAATGATGACGATTTGGATACTAATGTTCATGATGACGTTGCTGATGAGGATGAGCTAGTTGCTGATAATGTAAATGATGCATAACATATTATTGCTGCTAATAACATAAATGATTCTACTGAGCTCGCTTCTATAGAAAATATGATCGTAAGTCTCCCAAATGTTCTACTAGTAAGGACTAAGGTGATAGTTTTACTTTCAAGACAACCTAAACACCTAGAGGGGGGGTGAATAGGTTCTAATTTCTTGTTAATAATTCTAGGCAGAATTCAATTACAAATTTAAACATCTAGCACAGCATTCACAGACAACTAAGCATCACAGATTGCACACTGTTTTATAGTGGTTCCCCAAGGTCTGGGTACATCCACTTTCCCCCTTCACATATCTAGCAATATGCTAGATTCGGCCAAACTTCCACTATTCTCAGATCCTCAGATCCTACAGCTCAGAACCTGGATAGGTTCCTACAACTCAGGCTTAACAGCCCTACCTCAGCCTTGCCTCAAGGCCTACCACTCAGAGAATAACCTTCTCCTACACTCAGGCAAATAGCCCTACCACTCAGAGATCACCTCTCCTATACTCAGCCTTTATAACACAGGCTTACAACTCAGATCTGTGTAAACAGATCCTACAGAAATTTGGAAAAGATATTTTAATGTCTTGCCTTTGTTGAGAGAGAAGAGGACAAGACACTTCTTGATCAGCTGATGAAATCAACTGAATCTGAGCTTTCTTCAAAGCTTCTTGAATCTGAACTTAGCTGAGTTGATTTCCAAACAGCTTCTTGAGAAACCACTGATGGCTTCCTTCTTCTTCTTCAAGATGACTGGATCTCTCTCTATCCAACACCTTTTTTGATACTTCAGACTTCTTCTTCTTCTTAGATCCACTGATGAAGATCTTCTTTAGAGCTTAGCACTTTCTTGAATTGAAACTACAACAGGATCGTAATCCTTCTGTTTCTTCTTCTTAGATCTTCTTCAGTTATCTTTCTTAGTTGTTAATTTCCTTCTGAATGTGTCTATTTATAGACTTTCTTCATGGTAACCGGCTAATCCGGTTTCTAACTATTTTCTGACAGGTCTGACAACTTCAGTTAAACGGTGGCAACCCACAGCTGTCAAGTCTTCAAACAGTTCCTGTACCTTAGCCTTGGACAGCAAAATGTCGAGACAGTCTGTTAGAAAGTGTCGAGACCAATCTGTCTATCTGTGTCGACACAAGTGACTTTGGTGTCGACACAGTCTTTGATGATGTCGACTAAGTTGCCTTTAAGTCGACACAGCTTCTTCAGAAAATAACTTGGTCTAGACTCTGCAGTGTGTCGACACAAGTCCTGTGTGTCGACACAGTTGTTGTAGATTCAGAACTCAGTATGTGTCGACTCAGCCTTCAGGTGTCGACACAGCAATCTTCAACTCTGCCAAAATGTGTCGACTCAGTCTTCTGGTGTCGACACAGCAATAGTCAACTTCTGCCAATATGTGTCGACTCAATCTTCTGGTGTCGACACACCCACCCAGTGTCGACACAGTTGAGGTCGACTATCTTCTTTTGTGAGTCGACAATCTTTCTCTGGTCGACTATCTTTCACTAGTCGACTATCTTCCACTAGTCGACTATTTTTCTCTGGTCGACTATCTTTCACTAGTCGACAAACTTTCTCTGGGTGTCGACTATCTTTCACTGTGTCGACACTGCTTCCCAGTGCTGAGGTCGACGATTTTCTTTATGTGTCGACACTGCTTCCCAGTGTTGAGGTCGACGATTTTCTTTATGTGTCGACACTGCTTCCCAGTGTCGACATAAGTGTGGTCGACTATCTTTCTCTGTGTCGACACTAATATTCTGAAGTGTCGACACAAATATTCTGAAGTGTCGACACAATTTCTTCAGGTGTCGACATGTGGACTTAGAATATTTTTCTGCATTCTTTAATACTTCTTCACCTGCACATGTCAACTCAAAACAACATCAAATACACCTTGATATATATCATTGAGCCAAGTTGGGCTTCTTCAAATCAGGTACACATTTTCCAATGTACCCAACAATCTCCCCCTATTTGGAGAAGTCATAACCCTATAGCCAATGATATACACCATTTATAAAAAGTATAAACTGATGATATATGACATAACAGTAATACTTAATATAAACAAAATAAAAATAATCCATCACAGAATGAACATTATATGATACCAACCAACATTTTGTTTATAACTTGATAATGTTTGAATACAGATATTTTCATTTAATGATTTAATCAAAACATTACAAAATACTTTGAAAGAACTAAAAATTAAGACTGATCAGGCTCTTTAATGACAATCCCTTTGTCAGATAGAACTTGAGCCTTCACAGGAGCTTCAGAATCTTCAGCTGGCTTCTTGCCTTTTAGATCAGCCTTCTTCTTTGCTTCTTCCTTGAGCCTTTGCCTTTCAAAATAATGAAAGGGCTTTGGGAAGTACTTGCTTGGCTCCTGAGCATCTGGAGGCTGCCTACCCAGCTTGGTTTTTCTTCTAAACTGTACTATTGCCTCTTGCCTGGCTTCATACTTCTGCCACTCCATCTCATTAAACCACTTGCCTCTTTCCTGCACTTGGTCTTTGACAGCCTTCCATGCAGTGAGTATTATATTTTTGGAAGTAGGACTCCACTGCTCAAAGTCTGGCTTAAGTTCAGCCTGCTCTCTAAATCTTTTCTTAGATAGTAGAGCATCTTGCTGGTCTTTCAAAGTAGCCTCAGGCTTATCAACCTTCCCAATAACAACATTAGTAACCTCCTTTGGAGGACTATACATTCCTTGAACTTGCTGATCAATCATATCATAATCTGGAGGAGGGTAAATGACTTGGGCAACCTCAGGTTGATTGCCTTCAAGTAGACTTGTTTGTATTCCTGACTCAGCCACCATAGCATCATCACACAATGGTGGATATCCCAATGTGGCTCGAATACTATTGGTCACCCATTTGGTGTGCTCTGAGCCTGCATGAACTAACATCCTCTCCCCCTTTATGGCTTCTCTAGTAACATGATCTCTTAGATCTTCCTTCTGAAATCTAATTTGGCCATCCAGATAATTCACACCCTCTTTAACTTAAGAAGCTTGTCAGATATTTCCTTTTGAGAGGTAGTGATAGTAGTTTTAACAGAATCAATAGCAGCTTGAAAGTTCTTATCAAATTCTTCCATTTCTTTTGCTCTAGCTGCAGACAGGCCTGGAACAATCTTTTTCAATTCCTCAATGATCTCATGATGAGATTCAGTTAAATTGTCATTCATTCTTAACTGATTTTCCAAGACATAGCTTTGCTTTAAAGCAATATCATCCACCTTAGGGATGATAGTCTGCTGTTGTTTTGCCAAATACACCACAACATTACCTCCCTTATGGAAGCAATCTGTCATCTCCTTTTTATGCATATTAACCTCAAACCTAATAGATTTTATATCTTGAGCTAAGTCAAACTGCAGGGACTTGTTGTTCTCATCAACATATTTTTCAATGGCCACTCTGTGTTCATCCAATTTCACTTGTAAATCGACCAAAAACTTGTTATAATCAAAGTCAGAAGGAGTGTGATGTGCTGTAGACTGTAGAGCCTGCTTGTAGCTCTTGCTCCTTCTCTGGAAGACCATAAGTTTTCTCTTCTTAGCCACCCTGGCTTCCTCACTCTCAGAATCAGAAGTACTATCAATTTGAACTCTTTCTTTGGGAGGAGGAGGAACAGCTGCTTTAGTGCCATGTTGTTCAGTCTCAACATGCACAGGCTCCCCCTCAATTTCTTGCTCCACTTCCATACAATCAGTAATTATTTCATCATTTGGAAATAACTCTTCCAGAGTATATTCCTTCTGGGCTGGAACATCTGCAGTATTCAAATTTTGAGATATATCAATTTGAGCATCTTCTTGCACTTGCTCAGATAGCTTCTCCCCCTGTACTTGTTCAGTATTGGGGATGTCCTGGGCAGGTGAGGACACTTTCTTTCCCTGGACCTGTGCAGAAATAGAAATATTAGAATTGTCTTTTGTAGGAAAATACACCAGCTCCCCCTGCACCTGTACCTGGTCATGAGTAGATACAGTATGTATAGGTGAATAGACTTGCTGAGCTGGTATTCTTACTTCTTCTTCTTGAATTGCAGGTATTGTGGCATCCTGAACTTGTGTAGAAGTAGGCTGATCCTCAACCTCTTGTCTTACTTGCTCTTCTTGTTGGTGCTCAGTACTGGTAGCATGACCTAGGGATTTCTCAGGTGAATCCTACCTTTCCACTTCAGGCATCTCTTTGGTCAGCACCCTATCCCATCTGGAGAACAATCTCATGTCCATCCTTCTCATGTGATTAATTTTTGTTCCAGGTTGTTGTTGCATAACATCAGGAATCTCCTTACTTAGGTAGATACTCATTATTCTAGCCAGATTTGGCTTCTTGATTCCTTCCTTAATCTTTTCAAAGATTACAGTTGACCAATCCGTTGGAATTGTAAACATAATCCTGGTCATTAGGCTGAATATATAGGCAGAAATCCTATCATGTCCACCTGGCTTGCACAAAATAACTTTTCCAACCACCTCAGACAGGAACTTGCCCTGTTGATTCATTCCTTTCCTGTTGAATGCTGCTCCAATTTTCATGGTGGAATCCAATCCACACCATTGAAGAGCCTCCCTTGATTTAGAAGCAGGGATATCCTCTTCATTCTCAATTATAGGTAATTGTAGAATTGTTCTTAACTTACTTGGGGTAATCTCCACTGGTGACCCATGAACTATCTCATGACTCTCAGAGTCTACAGATGCAGAAGTAAAGAACTCATGCACCTCCTTCTTCCATATCTTAGATGGTTCGGAGACCAGAAATTCTAATCCTGAGTCGGAGAGGAGAGAGATAACCTCGAGAACATCTGGAGGGGCAGCAGCAAAGGCCTGACGCACCAACTCATATCCTTCATTCACATTATCTTCAATCTTTGGCGCCATTGATCAGTCGAGAAAGCTTGAAAGATGAGAGAAAGAGAGAGAGAGAGAGAATGTCGACACAGGGTTTCGAAAACCTTGTAAGCGTGTCGACAGAATGAGTTTTTGACCTATTTATACCTTCTGTTTAAAGAAGATCAAAAGTCGCCAAAAAACAGACTATAAGTGTCGACACAGATGGAATGTGTCGACACAAGCTTCTATTGTCTCGACATCAAGTCTGTCTATTATGTGTCGACACCAATTTGCTGTTATGTCGACACCAGAGATATATAGTAGAGCTTCAGAAATTCTTTGTCGACTCTTAGTATAAGTGTCGACACAAAATCTGTAAGTGTCGACACCACTATCCTGGTGAAGTCGACACTACATTCCTGGATAAGTCGACAATAAGATTCTTAAGTGTCGACACATATTTTCTGTGTCGACATAATATCTCTGACTTGTCGACATTACTACCCTGAGTCGACACAATATTACTGAATGTGTCGACACCATCTTACTTAGCCAATTTCTGTTTGTTCAACACAACTTATAAGTACAACAAAGTACTTGATACTACTTCAATGTATCTTTATATCACTTGAATGACTTGTTACCACTTCAACTTCATTGTTGATGATTTTGTGATTACACTAATCAATGGTTAACATACCAAATTCAATTTTGAATTTATTGAATTTGGTCTCATCCAGGGGCTTAGTAAACACATCTGTTATTTGATAATCTGTTTTCACAAATTCCAATGAAATGTCTTCTTTTTCTACATGTTCTCTAAGAAAATGGTATTTTATTTCTATATGCTTAGTTCTACTATGAGAAACAGGATTATTAGCAATAGAAATTGCACTCTTAGAATCACACAAAAGAGGTGTTCTACTTACTTGAATACCATAATCCTTAAGCTGATGTTGCATCCATAATAGCTGTGCACAGCAGCTTCCAGCAGCAACATACTCAGACTCAGCTGTGGAAATTGCCACACTGGTCTGCTTCTTACTACTCCATGATATTAGTCTTCCTCCCAGGAATTGACAAGTACCTGTAGTACTCTTCCTATCCTCTCTACATCCTGCAAAATCTGCATCTGAATAGCCTGTTAGTTTAAAATCTCTATCCTAGGGTACCAAAGACCTAGATTAGGTGTGCCCTTAAGATATCTCAGAATCCTTTTGACTGCAGTATAATGAGATTCTTTAGGGCAAGCTTGGTACCTAGCACATACACATGTAGCATACATAATATCTGGTCTACTAGCAGTGAGATATAGTAGTGAGCCAACTATCCCTCTATACAAAGTATCATCAACAGGTTTACCTGCATCATCTTTGCATATAGGCATACTTGTTCCCATAGGAGTTCTCATGGTGGAGGATGACTCCATACCATATTTCTTAATCAATTCTTTGGTGAACTTAGACTGGGATATGGACAAGCCATCATCAGTCTGTCTTACTTGGAGTCCCAAGAAGAATTTCAGTTCCCCCATACTGCTCATCTCAAACTTCCCTTGCATATGTTTGGCAAACTTTTTATAAAGGTTGTTTTCAGTAGATCCAAAGATTATGTCATCAACATAGATCTGAACTAAGATGATCTTGCCTTTGGATTCCCTAAGGAATAGAGTTTTGTCAATTTTTCCTCTTGAGAATTTATTCTCAATAAGGAAAGTAGACAGGGTTTCATACCAAGCCCTTGGGGCTTGCTTTAACCCATACAGAGCTTTCCTAAGCTTATAAACAAAATCAGGTTTAAGAGGATCTACAAAACCTGATGGCTGCTCTACATATACTTCTTCTTTAAGATCACCATTCAGAAATGCTGACTTCACATCCATCTGGTATACTTTGAAGTCTTGATAGGCTGCATAGGCAAGGAATATTCTGATTGCCTCCAGCCTTGCTACTGGAGCAAAGGTTTGATCAAAGTCAATCCCTTCTTCCTGCCTGTATCCTTTTGCAACCAATCTTGCTTTATTCTTTACTATTATTCCACTTTCATCTAGCTTGTTCCTATAGATCCATTTTGTGCCAATTATGTTGTGGCCTCTTGGTTTAGGAACAAGCTCCCAGACATAGCATCAATCCAGTGCTGGTCTTGGATAGCTTCTTCAAACTTCTTAGGCTCCATTTGTGACAGGAAACTTGAATGTAGAACTGTGTTTTGATTTCTGCTTCTAGTTTGCACCCCCTATCTTGGATCACCTATTATCTGATCAGCTGGATGATATCTTAAATGTCTTGTAGCTGGAGGAAGATTTCCTTCTGGTTGAACATCTCCAGCTCCTTCATTTAGCTGAATCTCTTGATTTTCATCAGCTTCTATAGTGTCTTGTTCTCCCCCTGGACAGAAGCCTTCATTTTCCAATGCCCCATCTTCCTTTGATACTTTAGTAATGGAGAGCTTGTCCATACTTTTGCTTATACCTGTTGAGTCTTTTGATCTACAAGACAACTCACAGTTGATTAATCTTGTTTCATCAAACACAACATGCACAAATTCTTCAACAACATGAGTAGTCAAGTTGAAGACTCTATAAGCCTTACTATTTGTGCTGTACCCAACAAATATCTCATCCTGGGATTTGGCAGCAAACTTAGTAAAATATGACTTGCCATTGTTAAGTATATAACACTTGAAACCAAAGATCCTAAAGTAAGATAGATTTGGTTTTTTGCCTTTCACAATCTCATAGGGAGTCATTTTGTGGCTTTTGGTGATAGTAGCCCTATTGATTACATGACAAGCAGTATTAACTGCCTCAGCCCAAAAATATTCTGGGAGAGAGGTGTCACTCAATAGAGTTCTACCAGCTTCAATTAATGTTCTATTCTTTCTTTCAGCAATTCCATTTTGCTGAGGTGTTCTAGGTGAGGAGAACTCTTGGAAAATCCCAAAGTCTTTACACAATTTTGTTATGCTTTCAGATTGAAACTCAGTACCATGGTCACTTCTGATTTTGACCACTGTACTATTTAGTTCATTCTGAATTTGCTTTACAAAATTAAGTAATACACTTGGGGTTTCAGATTTTTGTCTCAGAAAGAACACCCATGTAAATCTTGAATAGTCATCTACACCACAAAAGTGTAGACTTTCCTACCTAGACTGTGAACTGGCATAGGACCAAAAAGATCCATATGCAAGAGGTATAAGCACCTCACAGAATCCTTGATTTCAAGGCTTTGAAAGGAGGATTTTGTTTGCTTGCCTTTTTGACAAGCTGAGCATATCCCTTCCTTTATACACTTAACTTGAGGTCCATTCCTCACTAACTCTTTGCTAAAGAGTTGGCCAATTATCTTGTAGTTTAGATGAGCCAATCTCTTGTGCCACTTAACACAATGAGAAGCATTGTCATCAGCTACAAGACAGATGGGAGAAGCCTTATTCTCACATTCAAAATTAAGAAAATATACATTTCTCTTCCTATACCCTGTCAGTATGATCTTTTGATCACTTGACCTCTTGATATGACATCCATCTTTAACAAATGAAATGTCATATCCTAAATCACTTAGCTGGCTTATGCTTATTAGATTATGTTTCAAACCTTTTACATAAGCCACTTGAGTGATAGTAATTAGGTTAGAAGAAATGTTACCAAACCCTTTGATGACTCCTTTTTCAGATCCACCAAAGATCACTTTAGGTCCATCTTTGATAGATGAATACTCCTTCAGCAGCCCCTTTGTTCCAGTCATGTGCCTGGAACAACCACTATCCAAGTACCATATAGGGGCATGGTTACTTGGATTCACCTACAACACAGAATTACTTACCCTTAGAACCCAAGTAAGTCTTGGGTCCTTGGATCAGGTTAGCATTAATAAAGCTACCATAACCTCTTCTAACAGGTAGACTATTGTTCTTTATAACACTTGGGTTATACCAGCAGTCTAGTGCAAAATGGCCTCTCTTGCCACAGCACCAACATTCAAACTTATTGTATCTAGATCTAGATACATCCTTGTCAGAAGAATTTCTGTTCATTTCTGGTGCTGCAGCAACTTCACCTACTGATTTCTTAAAACCATTGGGTTTATGACCATAGGTAGGCCTGCTTGCATTTACACCCTTGTTCTTCAGAACATTAGTCTTAATATGACCTTGAATATCTTCATGATCATATTTGTTAGAAGGCACTTTCACCTTACTAAACTTTATGGGGACTGAATGGTTTAGTGGCTGAACAGGAGCTTTGCCTTTCCTCTTGAATCTGCCAGCCCTGAAGTTACCTTTGAATCCTAATCCAGCCTTACCCTTTTGAGTGACAAATTCATCTATCAAGGGTAAGACAAATTTTGGCTTAGAGTAACTAGCCACTAAATCACTTTCAATTCTAAGTCTGGCCTCCAGACTCTTCACTTGATCATTAGTATAATTAAATGTGTCCATCTGAATAATAGTTATATTCTTCAGCTTGGCAATTTCATTTAATTTTTGATCAATAACTTTCTCTAACTCAGTTGTAGCAACCCTTAGTTCAGCAATTTCCTGAGCCTGAGATTTAACCAAGTTCTTGCTTTTCTTAAGGGCCTGCAACAAGTCCCCATACTTGTCTATCAATTGATAGACATCTCCTTCAGATTCAGATGCATCTACATCACTTGATGCAGATGTAACTGATTCTTCACTGGTACAACAATCAGATGTAATAGAAGGACATTGTACCTTATTAGGACCAGACTGATTCTGGCATATGTCCTCTTCTGATCCTGCCATCAGCCCCATACACTGATGATTCTTTTGTTCATTGATGGAGTCTAACAACTACAGAAACTCCTCTTCTTCAGATGCAGCATATAGTCCAATATATGCTTCAGCTTCAGATTCTGACTCTGAAGTTGACTGGTATGTTAGACTCTTATCTTTCTTTGCAACAAATGATTTCTCCTTCTTGCCTTTTTGATGAGTCTTCTTCTTGTCTGAAGACTCCTTTCTCTTATCAGGACAGTCAGCCACTACATGTCCAGGCCTATTGCAACAATAGCAGACAATCTTTGAAGTAGAGGCTTTGCTGGGCTTTGATCTGCTCTTCTCTTTCCTTGATGACCTTTTCTTCTGATAATAGTCATCAACTTGCTGTGATGTGGAAGGCCTAGACTTCCATTGCTTCTTTTTCAAGAACCTCTGGAATTGCCTTGTGAATGCAACAAAGTCTGCATCTGAATCATAGCTTTCTGAACCCTTATCTGAATTTTCAGAACTATCTTCTGCAACTTCCTTAGGAGGAGATGGTGATTTCCTCCTATTCTTTCTAGTGGCTTCTACATTGAATGCCACAGTCTTTTCTCTATGCTCTCCTCTTGAATTCTTTTCCTCCTCCTTCCTCACCATAAGTTGCATTTCATAGGATAGCAACCTTCCAAACAAGGTGGGAGGAGATATCTCTGCCAATTTAGCCACTTCTCTTATGGCACAGATCTTTGTGTCCCAATCCTTTGTTAAGGATCTCAAGAATTTGTCATTCAGTTCATAAGTACTGAAGACTCTTCCATAGGTCATAGGCTCATTCACAATTCTATAGAATTTCTTGTAGCACTCAGTTATGCTATCAGATTTTCCTTATCTAAAACTTTCATACTCCTGATTGAGCATAGATTTCCTGTCCTGCCTTACTTCTTCAGATCCCTCCATGTAGACAATCAATGTGTCACACATCTCTTTGGAGGTCTTGCAGTGAATCAGATTCTGAAATGTTGAATCATCTATGGCACTAACAATAATGTTTTGAGCTCTTTTATCCATGGTTGCCAAGATGATTTCATCCTTGGTCATTTCTGAATAACTCTTTGGAGTTTGGATATTTGCATCAAGAACTGATACCTTCATTGGAATGAAGGGGCCTTCCTGTACTGTGATGTAAATCCTTGGGTCAGATGCCTCCATAAACATTCTGACTCTTTCTTTCCAAATTCCAAAAATTTCTTTCTTGCATATGGGTAATTTCATAGACCCTAGCTCCTTATGATTCTCACCAGAACCCATCTTTTTGAATCTTGATTCTGCCTTTCAGATCTACCTCAGACTGTTAAGTCCTTTTTGAGGAACCTCCCTCTGATACCACTTGATAGTTTTACTTTCAAGACAACCTAAACACCTAGAGGGGGGGTGAATAAGTTCTAATTTCTTGTTTATAATTCTAGGCAGAATTCAATTACAAATTTAAACATCTAGCACAGCATTCACAGACAACTAAGCATCACAGATTGCACAATGTTTTATAGTGGTTCCCCAAGGTCTGGGTACATCCACTTTCCCCCTTCACCTATCTAGCAATATGCTAGATTCGGCCAAACTTCCACTATTCTCAGATCCTCAGATCCTACAGCTCAGAACCTGGATAGGTTCCTACAACTCAGGCTCAACAGCCCTACCTCAGCCTTGCCTCAAGGCCTACCACTCAGAGAATAACCTTCTCCTACACTCAGGCAAATAGCCCTACCACTCAGAGATCACCTCTCCTACACTCATCCTTTATAACACAGGCTTACAACTCAGATCTGTGTAAACAGATCCTACAGAAATTTGGAAAAGATATTTTAATGTCTTGCCTTTGTTGAGAGAGAAGAGGACAAGACACTTCTTGATCAGCTGATGAAATCAACTGAATCTGAGCTTTCTTCAAAGCTTCTTGAATCTGAACTTAGCTGAGTTGATTTCCAAACAGCTTCTTGAGAAACCACTGATGGCTTCCTTCTTCTTCTTCAAGATGACTGGATCTCTCTCTATCCAACATCTTTTTTGATACTTCAGACTTCTTCTTCTTCTTAGATCCACTGATGAAGATCTTCTTTAGAGCTTAGCACTTTCTTGAATTGAAACTACAACAGGATCGTAATCCTTCTGTTTCTTCTTCTTAGATCTTCTTCAGTTATCTTTCTTAGTTGTTAATTTCCTTCTGAATGTGTCTATTTATAGACTTTCTTCATGGTAACCGGCTGATCCGGTTTCTAACTATTTTCTGACAGGTCTGACAACTTCAGTTAAACGGTGGCAACCCACAGCTGTCAAGTCTTCAAACAGTTCCTGTACCTTAGCCTTGGACAGCAAAATGTCGAGACAGTCTGTTAGAAAGTGTCGAGACCAATCTGTCTATCTGTGTTGACACAAGTGACTTTGGTGTCGACACAGTCTTTGATGATGTCGACTAAGTTGCCTTTAAGTCGACACAGCTTCTTCAGAAAATAACTTGGTCTAGACTCTGCAGTGTGTCGACACAAGTCCTGTGTGTCGACACAGTTGTTGTAGATTCAGAACTCAGTATGTGTCGACTCAGCCTTCTGGTGTCGACACAGCAATCTTCAACTCTGCCAAAATGTGTCGACTCAGTCTTCTGGTGTCGACACAGCAATAATCGACTTCTGCCAATATGTGTCGGCTCAATCTTCTGGTGTCGACACATCCACCCAGTGTCGATACAGTTGAGGTCGACTATCTTCTTCTGTGAGTCGACAATCTTTCTCTGGTCGACTATCTTTCACTAGTCGACTATCTTCCACTAGTCGACTATTTTTCTCTGGTCGACTATCTTTCACTAGTCGACAAACTTTCTCTGGGTGTCGACTATCTTTCACTGTGTCGACACTGCTTCCCAGTGCTGAGGTCGATGATTTTCTTTATGTGTCGACACTGCTTCCCAGTGTCGAGGTCGACGATTTTCTTTATGTGCCTACACTGCTTCCCAGTGTCGACATAAGTGTGGTCGACTATCTTTCTCTGTGTCGACACTGATATTCTGAAGTGTCGACACAAATATTCTGAAGTGTCGACACAATTTCTTCAGGTGTCGACAAGTGGACATAGAATATTTTTCTGCATTCTTTAATACTTCTTCACCTGCACATGTCAACTCAAAACAACATCAAATACACCTTGATGTATATCATTGAGCCAAGTTGGGCTTCTTCAAATCAGGTACACATTTTCCAATGTACCCAACATAAGGGGGAGCAGATTCATCCCTCAATTTCCATTAAAATAGAGTTGGATAGATTCTTGCGCACTCTCCAAAGAAGAATTGCAAAGATTCTCGGGGGACCTTCGGTGGAGGAAGCAGAGGTTGTTGACATTTCTGATGAGGAAGAAGATGCAGAGATACATCCTCCTATCCTAGATGCTTCAGATAATGGACTGCTATCAACATCTCATATTTCTCTAATGGTAGAGTCTTTTAGTGACTCAGAGGCTAGTGCAGATCTTCCTTCTCACCCCCAGTATTCATGTTGCAGATATTCCAAGTACTAGTTCAGAAAGTTCTCTCCTAAATTCTATTGAGGCCATGATGGCAAAGCAACTAGTTCATTTTGATAGATATCTGAAGAAAGTTTAGAAGACAGTTTTGAAGAGAATAAAAGAGACAGAACAAGATATGGATAACGGCCTTGTTAAAGTCAAGTTGTGTTTTGATAAGATGGAATCATACTTGGAAAACTTGTTTGTTAAAGATGGACAAGCAATAAATCTAACTATGGCTGGGCTGAAGGGCAACCTAACTGTTCTCCAAAATGTTGATGTAAATGCAAAAACAGTCATAGAGGCTTAAATTGTAGGTATGAATCATTTTGATGAGCAGTTGGTCTACTACAACAATGCTATTACTTTAGAGTTACTTAAAGAAGAAGAAAATGGGGGTGGGGGGTGGGGGAATTGAAAACTAAGGTTAATGCGCATGAAGTTTCAATGAAAGAATAGTTCAAGGCTGCAAACACCTACTTCTATAATAACTTCTATTAGCTATATAGAGAGCCGTTTCCAGGGTTTCCTGAGGTAAGAATGCTTGAATAGGTGATACCAGAACATGTACATGACTTTGTTCAGCCTACTCAGATGTACACTCAATATTAGACAAAATCTCAAGATCAATCTGCTGATGCTGCTGTTGAACCAAAGATTTAGATAGTTGAAGACTTACCTTCACCAACTCATAAAAGAAGAAGATATGGTGAAGGCCCATGTGCTGTTAGGTCTGAGCCAAACAGAGAAATAGCTAAAGTGTGGAGTCCAACTTCCAACAACATCATTCTAGACACCTTCAAACTATTCTTCTTAGCCTATGAGAACAGATAGGAATATTATGGCTGGGAAGAATGAAAAAGTATGAGGTAGCCTGTGCTAAAAGAAGATTACATTTCAGGAAATATAGATATGATGATCCATATGCTCCTCCAACTCCGCCAAAGTACTATCCAAAGCCAAAGGCATATTTTGATAGACAACACTAGAAGTGCCATGGGAAACATGCTTGAATGTTCTTAATTTTCTAAATGTTTGTATAAAGTTGTTTGCCCCCGATAGAACCCATATTTATATATGTTATTGTTTTGGCTACATTTTATTATTTCTATATTTTCACACTCTTTTCATGCTTTAAGATTATTGTGTGTACAATTCACCTTAACAAGTAGGGTTCTGACTTATTCAAATAGGGTGAGATTGTTTGGTATTGTATCCACAATAACCCTAATTTGATGAATTGAGATTGTATTTGATGCTGTTTTTCTAGTTATGTGCTTGCATGACTATATTGCTAAGTACAACCCAATGTCAGGTTACAGTGGGTCTTAAAACACAGGACTATACAATATAATCCTTCATCGTGTAGGCCAATGTGTATATTCACATGTAATCTCTCTATTGGGGTGTATTTCTACTTCAAGTACATTAGAAAAAACCAAGAAGGACAAGTTGCTCCTTTTAGAAGAACATTTTTTTTCCAAGTAAAATTTGTCAAGTATAGTAGTGAATACTCGTCGAATTCGTCGAGTATACTCATAGATACTCATCAAATTCGCCGTGTATTCTTACTAGCACTCATCGAATCCATCAATTTACTAGGGGAATAATCACTGAATTTTTGTAAATCTGTCAAATAAAAATCGTCGAGTTTCTTCATGTATACTCGTCGAATTTGTCGAGTGTATCCATCGATACTCGTCGAATATGTCGAAACACGGCGAATTCGTTGAGAATTCACAAATTTACTTCTATGGATTTCTCTAAGTGATATTCGTCGAATATCAATTTGCCTAGGTGTCGAATGCGTCGAGTTAGCTAGTCAATACTCATTGAATTCGTCGAGTTAAATAGTTGTTACTCGTTGAATTAGTAGAGTGAACTAGCTGATACTCATCGAATTCGTTGAGTATCTCTTCAGGAAGGAGTTGAGTTATCTGTTCAATCTGGCTGAAATTGTCTAAGAATTTTTCATCGAGTTTCGAAGTATTTCAATGAGTATACCCTTATATACTCGACGATACTCGATGAATTATACTTTGGGTTTATTTCTTCTATTTTCAAATTCAGTCATGGCTCAATTACGACCGACATGTACAGTGTTCCGTTATTTCTTTATTTGGAAGGGATTTCTAGCCATTGAAGAAGAATGATTCCTATAAATACCTGGGGTAATATATTCTCAACCCTAATCGTGCATATACGCTCAAATCAAAACATTCCAAGAATGATCCCATCAGCTATCGTTCAAGATTTTCTCGGCCGACATCAACGTGACGCCCGATTTATTCTTCTTCAAGAAGTGTCTACTAGATCTCTATTCTAAAAAGGTTGAAGTTACATTCATATCTAGTGGATCCTTTGTTCAGATCAAGACTTCAACGATTTCTTATTTCCTTTCTCCTCAAGATTTTCAAGTTTCACTTTTTGTAGGAAAGGAAGACCGAAGATTTATGATCTGAAGAAGATTAGTTTTAATCTATTATTGTAAATCATTTTATGATATTATAGGATGTTTTACCAATGAGTTGTAGATCCTTATTTTAGGATTGAGTTATAGATCCTTATTTTAGGATCGTGTTGTAAGAGAGGTTGTTCTCCGAGTTGTAGGAGAGGTTGTTCTCTCAATGGCAGGAGTATTGTCTCCGAGTTATAGGAGATGAGGCTTCAAGGTGTAAGATTTGAAGAATCTGAGATAAAGGTGAAGTAGCCGAATCTAGCCCTTCATGGTAGATAGGCGAGGCGGGATAATGGAAGTACCCAACACGGGGAACCACTATAAATCTCTGTGTTTTTGTGTGTTTTCTTTCTAGTAATTTTTATTCTACAAAAAGATGTAGAACTCACATATTCACCCCCTCTACGTGATTTAGGCTGAGATTAGATACTTTCATTTTCTACCTAGACTATGAACTGGCATAGGAACAAACAAGTCCATATATAGAAGGTAAAGATACCTGTCAGAATCCTTGTCTCCAATGCACTAAATGGAGGCCTTTCTCTGTTAGCCCTTTTGGCATGCAGAGCTAATGCCCTCTTTGGTGCATCTCAGATTGAGTCCATTTTTGACTAGCTCTTCACTGAAGAGCTTACTGATTGCCTTATAATTCAAGTGAGTAAACCTCTTGTGCTATTACACACAATAAAAGACTTTCTCATTTGTAATAAGACATAATGGAGAGTCTGTATTTATATATAGGAAATTTAAACAAAAAATATTTCCCCTCCTAGTGCCTGTCAAATTGGACTCTTTGTCACTTGAACTTTTGATCAGATACTTATCCTTGTGGAAGAAAACGACATAGCCAATATCACAGAGTTTGCATATGCTAATCAGATTGTGTTACAATCCTTCTGTTGGATCCCTAGTTTGGATTTGGTCTAGGTTCACTACTAGGTTATTAACCCATCATCTATAGCCTAGGGTCAATTTGTTAGTTCTAAGGTTAGGTCAGTCTGACTAGGTTAGACATCTTATGATCCAGCCTTGAGAAGACTCCAGAGACTCAGACTTAAAAGAATTGCAGTTTTCAAGAGTTTAGAAAATAAGTTTGAAGTTTTTCGAACTTAGCTAGATGATCGTCGATCGCAGATCGACGAACTCAGAGTTTTAACTCTGAGCTGAGCTCGACGATATTCAAGCTCAGGTCGACGAAATCCCTCCTCTACTCAGTTTCTCTGGTCGACGAAATTCTACCTCAAGACGATGAACTTGGAGCTCAGCTTTGACAGATACTTTCCCGATTAATTTTCTCTGAGCTCAGCTTGACGAACTTGGAGTTCAGGTCGACAAAATATGTCCTGAGTTCGACGATTTCTGTCAGTATAAGTTTTTGCGATTTCTCTGCTATCTTGATATCAATTGGTATTATTCTAGGGAAGTAATTCTCTGATAATTAATGCTTATATTCTCAAGAATATAGCCATTCCAAGGTAACATTGATTATGGATTTCACAGAGTAAATTACTTGACTTATTTACTGGGACAGTTGAGGAAGCACATTAAAGACATTTTCCAACCGTTTCAACTCCCAAATTCTGAGCAACAAATCAAGGATAAAATTTAAAATTCAAAAGCTAGAAATCCGCTCAGAATATAAAAAGGTCTTTTTCAAAAAGAAGTACAACAATTTTACAGACATACAATAACTAATACAGAGAGAAGCACTGCTATCATTCTAACAGGAAATTGAAGAACAACACACAAAGATCTTTAGTCTTCTTCAGTTTCTGCTTCGGGCTTCACAAAGACAACTCTTCAACACCAGTCCAAGAAGCTTCTGAAGATCTTCTTCAATCTGAAGACCTAAACCCTGTGCAAAGCTCTCATCTTCCTGAACCATTCTTCATCTCAGGGGGAGATTTGAAAACAACATCCACTAAGTCTTCTCAGTTGTTTAAGAAAGAGAAGACAACATCAATTTTCATTTCCCACTATAAAAAGGGTTTCTAACTCCCTTCAAAAGTTATCACCTGATTGACAAGTCTCCTTATCAAAAGACTTGATTTGGTTTTTGGGCACCTGATCAAAAGTCTAATGGGTTGTGAGATCTCCCTTGAAATAGATCTTGTGGTGACAGAGCACCTGAGCACAAACCTATGGTGGTAGGGCACCTGATCAAAAACCTGTTAGTGGATTCCTACTAGGGTGGTAGAAGAGTGGATGTACCTAGTTTTGGGGAACCACTATAATTTTCTTGTGTCATCTGGTTGTTCCTTTCTTTATTTCTGCTATGCTGTGATAGTTTTTTTTCTTACCTCCCTTTATATATATACTACTATCACTTATTTTAATTCCTCTTTAAAAACTAATCAAGTTTTTAAAATACTATATTCACCCGCCCTTTAGAGTTAGTCAAGATCTATCCCCTCACTTTCAATTGGTATCAGAGGTTGTGTTTTATTTGGTTTCACAGGATAATACCTGAACCAAAAGTTTTTTTATAGATCTTAATATCACTAGTGTCTCTCTTATATTATAGCACAAAATAAAGAATATTCAAGCACCAGACCTCCAGTCTGCAATCTAAATAAGTTTTCAATCTGGAAGGCAAGAATAAGATTATATATGAACTCTATTGATGAAGATATCTACAACTCCATTTTGACAGGTACTTCAACTCAAGAGGCTTCTACTTCAACAAGCACAAATGCAGTCCCTCCACCTGAATGGACTGATCTCAGAAGAAGGCAAAAATTGCTGATGCAAAGTCCATGAACATTCTGGCACAAACCATGTCAGATGATATATTCTAGAAGGTGGATGAGTGCACATCAGCCAAAGCCATTTAGGACTCTCTAAATCAAATGGTTGCAGGATCAGTTGATGAGAGAAAGGACAAAAAATCCCATCTCATCTCTCAGTATGAAAACTTATAGAAAGATGAATCTGAGTCAATAGCTGACATGTAAAACGGACTCAACTTAATTGTCAATGAGCTGAAAACACTGGATAAAAACATCTCACTGACAGAGATTAATGGTAAGATCCTTATGTGCTTCCTCAGCATATGGGACTCCAGGATCTGGCTAATCAAGGAGGACAGAAGCCTGAATGAAATAACCACTGAGTGTCTTCTAGGCAAGCTCAAATCTTATGAGCAACTGATAAAGTCAAGAGAAGCAGCTGAGCAGAAGACCTCCTCATCAGGAAGGAAAGAGCAAAACATTGCTTTTAAAGCATCTGAAGGACCAGAAGCTCCTCCAGCAAATGATGAGCTCATAAGATTATTGGACAAAAAATTTTACAAGATGACCAGAAAAGATTTCAGAAGGAAGTCATCCAGACAAGATATTAGACCAAGATATGAAAAAACTACTACCAAGGAGATTATCTATTTTGGTTGCAGAAAACCTGGACACATTCTTCCTGAGTGTCCAGAGAATCAGATCAAGGAGAAAAGAAGAGATAACGACTCCATAAAGAAGTATAATAAGCCCTTCTCAAGCAAGCATAAGAGGAAGGATAAAGGTTTTGTTGCTGAAACCTAGAGTGAGACAGAAAAAGAATCTTAATCTTCCAGCTCAAGTGAAGATTAGGAAGAAGCTAAAGCAAAAGATGTTTGCTTGATGCCTATCAATGCATCAGGCAGCTTTTCAAAAGCTGAGCAATCTGAAGAAGAATCTGAGTTTGAAGAGGATCAGGTAATATCCTCATTTGATTTTAATTCTGATCATTTCAAAACTGAATTCAAATTGTTATGTAATTACTTGATCAAATCTTAGAAGGAAATCAAACTTCTCAGAGAAAAAATAACTGAACATGAAAATCTATTATCTGAAAACATTAAACTAAAAGATAAACTAGTTATAGCTTCAGAAGAAATTAATTCTTTAAAAACTAAACAAAATGAGGCTAAAAAATTTGAAGAATCCTTTAATGGGAGAAGCATGAAATTGATGAACATCACAAGCACAGTAAATGCCAAGCTCAATGACAAGCTTGACTTAGGTACTTCATCAAGCTAACCTCATTTAATTAAGAAAAACATTCTTTCTACACCCATAAAATTTATATCAGAAAAGGGTAAAGAAAAGGTAGATGAAAACAATGAACTAATTGAATTAAAACAAAAACCTAAGAAAAAGAATAAGAAAAACCTTAATCATAACAATGTTCAACAGATTTCGTCGAACTCAGATCGACTAAATGTGTACAGTTCGTCAAACTCAAGTCAACAAACTCTAAACGCAGAATTCTATTATAATGATTCTTTGAACTGCGATCGACGAAACAAATATGGTTCGTCGAGCTGAGATCGACGATTTTGGGGTTTAGACAATGAATATTTCCATTCTCTGAACGGAGTTCAACGAACTCATCCTATTCGTAAAACTCAGATCGATGAACTTATCAGAATTCATCGATCCCATTTCAGCCTAACAAAAACTTCAATTATTCTAGAACTTTTAATAAACCAAAAGATTTTGGTAACCCATTTACCAAATGGATAATTCCACCTAGAAAATTTCACCCCATAGGATATAAGAACCAACCTGAATGCTCTTATTTTTCTAGCATTAAATTTGAAAAGAATCAAGGACCCAAGGTTATATGGGTCAAGCACACCTAACTTTTCATTTTGCAGGTGAAAGACTATCCTACTACAGAGGAACAGTGGTATCTGGATAGTGGATGCTCAAAGCATATGACCGACAGTAAGGACAACTTAACAAACTACAAGTCCAAGCTTGGTCCAAAAGTGATATTTGGTGACTCCAACTATGGCAGAACTGAAGGCTATGAGATTATCAAGATTGGAGCTATCACTTTCAAGAAGGTAGCATATGTAAATGGTCTCAATCATAACCTGATATCCATAAGCCAATCATGTGATGAAGGTTATCATGTATCCTTAAACCATTCTTCTTGCATTATATCTTCTCTAGATAATAAAACTATCTTAAATGGTATTAGACAAGGAAATATCTACGTAGTAAATTTCAAATCTGCTAGGTAAGAAATCTGTTTATTTAATCAAATTAGTAACAATAATGAACTTTAGCATAAAAGATTAGGGCATGTAAATCTTAAAAATATTGCTAAACTCTCTAGGGACAACCTTGTTTGAGGATTGCCTTCTTTCCCCTACAAGAAGGAAAGCCTTTGCAGGGCTTGTCAATTAGGCAAGCAAACAAAAAATAGTTTTAAATATATTAATAAGAGTGATTCACCAAAGATTCTTTATTTGCTACACATGGATCTATTTGGACCCATTGTTGTACAGAGCTTAGGAGGGAAATCTTATACCTTAGTCATTGTAGATGACTTCTCTAAGTTCACTTGGGCATTCTTCTTGAGAAATAAGTCAGATAACTTTGAAGTTCTTACAGACTTTATTAAGAGCATAGAGATTGAGTACTCTATTCCAGTTGCATTGATCAGAAGTAATCATGGTATTGAGTTTGAATCTCTTCCTGTGCAAGAATTCTTTAAGATGAAAGGTATCATGCATTGCATCTCTGCTCCTAGAACTCCTCAACAAAATGGGGTAGCAGAAAGGAAAAATAGAACCCTAATTGAAGATATTGGAACATTGCTTGCAGATGCTCACATGCCCCTATCCTTTTGGGCAGAGGCTGTGAGCACAACAAATTATATCCTGAATAGAAGTTTGATACATAAACTTAAGGACAAGACTCTCTATAAATTACTCAAAGGGAAGAAACCAAAAATAGACTATTTTAGAATCTTTGGTTGTGTATGTTACATTCATAATAACAACAAGAAACATCTTAGAAAATTTGAAGCCAAAGTTGCAATGGGAATTTTTCTTGGATATTTTCAAGTCAGTAAGGCCTATAGGGTGTTTAATAAATCTACTTTAAAAATAGAAGAATCTGTTCATATTTCTTTTGATGAAGCTAACATGTATTACAAGGAGAAGGATTCTTCTACCAGCAACTTATTGCAGATATCCCAATTGTGTGAGAAATTGGATGATCTGAACCTCACCAATGAGGCCAAATAATATCCTTCTCCACATATTGATGAAGATACTGAAGAAGAGGTCAGTGACATAATTGCTGAGCCTTCAACAACAAATTTAATTCCACAAGAGGAATTATTTCCCAATACTGTTGCTGAACCATCTCCTCCAACTGATCTTGTCACAATTAGAAATCACCATGTATCACAAGTGATTGGAAACATATCAGTTGGTGTGCAAACAAGGTATCAACTTAACTAAAAATTGATACATGCTTGCTTCATATGTCAACTTGAGCCCCCAATCCATAAAAGATGCAGAGCAAGATCCACACTGGATTTTTGCAATGCAAGAGGAGCTCAATCAGTTTGAGAGATGCAGAGTTTGGGACTTAGTTCCTAGACCCAAAGACTCACAAGTCATTAGAACTAAGTGGGTGTTCAGAAATAAATTGGATGCACAAGGAGCCATCATCAGGAATAAGGCAAAGCTGGTAACACAAGGATATAGACAGGAAGAAGGAATTGATTATGATCAAACCTTTGTACCTGATGCAAGACTGGAAGCTATCAGAATTTTTCTTGCATATGCAGCATACAAAAAGTTCAAGGTTTACCAAATGGATATCAAGAGTGCCTTCTTGAATGGTGAACTCAAAGAGAAAGTATATGTTGAACAACCCCCAAGTTTTATTTCTCCAACTCATCCCTCTTTTTTTTTCAAATTGTATAAAGCTCTTTATGGTTTAAGGCAAGCTCCAAGATCTTGGTATGAGACCCTAGCTATCTTTCTTTTAGAGGATAAGTTCACTAGGGGCATTATAGATATAACCTTGTTTACTAGGCATCATAATAATAATATATTGTTAGTACAAATATATGTGGATGACATCATTTTTGGCTCTACTGATTCCAAGCTATACAAAAGGTTTTCTGACCTGATGCATTCAAAGTTTGAAATGAGTTGTATGGGTGAGCTTTCTTACTTCCTTAGTATCCAAGTGAAACAATCCCCTGCTGGCATTTTCATCTCCCAATCTAAATATGCTAAAGAATTAATTAAAATATTTGGGATGACTGATGCCTCAGCCAAGAAAACACGCATGACTTCCAATACTGTGATTGATTTTGATGAACATGGCAAGCCAGTTGATCAAAAAACATATAGGGCTATTATTGTGTCCTTATTATATCTCATAGTTGGTAGGCTAGACATAATGTTTGCTACATGTGTTTGTGCTAGGTTCCAAGTGAGATATATAAAGGGATTCCCAAATCTAGGACTCTTTTATCCAACTGAGTCAGAATTTGAATTAACTGGATTCTCAGATGCTGACTTTGCTGGATGTTAAGTTGATAGGAAAAGCACATCAGGAGCATGTCAGTTCCTTGGTGATAGGCTTGTTTCTTGGTTTTGTAAGAAACAAACATCTATGTCCACTTCAACTGCTAAAGCTGAATACATTGAAACTGGTAGTTGTTGTTTACAAATATTATGGATTCAAAACCAACTCCTCGATTATGGTTACAATCTAAATAATTCAACTGTATTTTGTGATAGTATAAGTGCAATTTCCATTGCACAAAATCCAGTGCATCATATTAGGACAAAGCATATTGAAGTAAGCCATCATTTCATTAGAGATTGTGTGGACAAACAGAAAATTAATATTGTCTTTATCTCTACTGATTTACAAAGAGCAGACATCTTCACCAAACCTTCGGATGAGAAGAAACATCTATTCTTTCTGAATAAGCTAGGTATGATCAATGGAGAAGCTTTAATTTAATTTTCTGTCTGAGGTCGAAGAATTTGTCACAATTCGTCAAACGGAGATCGATGATTTGAGAACAGTTCTTGAGAAAATTCGTCGACCTGAGATTGACGAATTCTCTGTGTGAAGTTATTTTCGTCGAGTGGAGATCGGCGATCTTGCTTAAGAAAATTATTCGTTGACCTGAGTACGACGAAAAGTTTTCCCCTCTTCAAACTGAGATCGACGATATCATTTCTTCATGAAATTTTTTGCCGACCTGAGAACGACGATTTCCCTTTTATTTTCGTAGGACAGAGTCTGGTGCTTCATATTCTGAAAACCTTATAACTAGGTTTTCTTCGAGCGCCATCCTGCACTTTCTATTTCTCTTATACTTGATCTCTCTTTCATTTTTGTAAGAAAACCAATGGCGATTCCAGCGATTTCCATTTCTGGCATGAAGTATGACATCGGGTTTGACATCGACTTCGATTTGTTCCGTCATTCAGATCAGATTTTCATGGATATTCTGCAGTTGTTTGAGGAATAGCAATTGAAGAAACATATGACCACAAGGATCAAGTTAGCAGCAACTTAAATAAGGGAGTGGGTTTATACTTCAACCTCTCCTGATGCAGATACTATGACTGGCACCATTGTAGGAAATCAGGTTACTCAAACCCCTGCTATTTTAATAGAGATTTTTTGTTTGATAAATGGAGAAGAGGATATTGAAATAGATAGTTCTCAATATGATTTTATGCTTATCAAAATAGGTCACTCTGAGGGAAACCCGAATAAACTTCGTAAAAAGAATTTATCTGCTGAGTATAAATTCCTTGCTGATATTATTGGTAAGGTTCTGCTGGGCAAACACACAACCCATGACTACATAACCAGGCACAAGTTCTTAGTGATGTGTGCTCTAGTAAATAAAAAGGCAGTAAACTAGGGAAAGTTACTGTTTGAGTTGATTAAAAAGATGAATTCTAAGAAAGAGGTGTGTTTTGGGAGGATATTAGGCATTTTCCTCCAGGCCAAGACATCTGAATTACTGGTCTCCTAAACCATATTCAATAATTCATCCAATAGTATTACATCTACCTTGTTTGCTAGATGGGAGAGGACTATCCCTAAGGCCTCAAGGGCCTCCTCTTCCAGGAATTCTGAGGACATAAGGGCAATTGTAGCCACTCCTCCACCTCTAGAAGAAGTAACTCCATCCACAAAATTCCTTCACCTCCTTCTCAACAACAACCATCATCAACTCCCCTCCAGCAACAATCCATTTCCTCTCCAATCCCGACTTGCTCACCTTCACAACCTCATTCTCCACTTCCTCAATCTCCAATCCATATACCAGAAGACTCTCTATCTTCACCACCTCAGTCTCCTCTTCAAACTCATCTGACTGACAATCCATCCTCATCCTCTCAGCCTAACTTCAATCTTCTATCTCCACCTCCACAATCTCCACATCAATCCCGAGCTCAATCACCCATTCATGACATTACCACTACATCAATTCCTACCATTATATTTCCTTCTACTCAAATTTCTACTACCACAATTCCAACCACCTCTACTACCATTCCTTCTAACCCTACCTCTACATTCCCTGAATTCCTTCATACAGATTTCTCTCAAGCATTTTTTGTATGTTCTAATTGTGGACATCATACCTCCTATACTATCTCTGCTCGAGAACCCCTATATTTGAATTTCTCTGATATTGCTAATGATCTACTAAAATTCATCTCTCCTACTCTAGAGCAATTAATAGAAAATGCTATTGCTCCTCTCTCAGCCTCTATCACTTCTTTATTTACTAGAATTGCTGCCACTCTACTGTCCCTTTTTCTGGGGGATTGGCTTCAGGACACTCTGAAACCAGGCAGGGGGAGATGTCCTGTGAAGAAGTTCTAGTTCCTCCTCTAGCAGCAGCAGCAGTAGGAACAGAAGTTCCAGTTCCTCTTCTAGTAGCAGCAGCAGCAGCAGATTCCCCAAGTGCACACACTCTAACAGATATTGTTGATATTATAGATGATTCAGATATTGATATGGCTTATGATATAGATGAAGAAATAAGCACTGCTGGTGATTTTATCATAAATTCCACAGTTGATTTGAATTCTTTACTCAATTCTTTTAATACAGTTTATAGAAATGTTTTCTCAAGTTTTGATATTGATTACTCCATGGCCATTGTATATTATACTGCTCCAATAAGTCCTGCAGTTGTAGATTAACTAAGGGCAAGCTTTGCAGCTCCTGTGATTACAGAAATATTAGTTATTGAAGATGTTTGCAGTCCTCCTCCTCGTATGTGGGCTGAGTCCCCTATGACAGATTTGGATGATATTATGTTTGCAGACATGGAAGAAGATAAAGGAAATCAGATTGTTACTAAAAGTTCTGTAGAGCAAGAAATTCAAGTACAGTCTCAGACTGAGAAGCAAATCTCTAAAGAAGCTCTAAAAAAATTGATGATTTATATGACAATTCTCCTGGATCATCTGATGATGATGATGAGGAGGAGGATTCTGATGACTCAGGTCCTAAGAAGACAAAATCTAAGAAGAGAAAGGATTCTGGCAAGGCTATTCCTAAGATTAATCCTACAACTGACACAAATTATTACATCCTGCATAATATTACTCCATATCCAGAAATGCCTCAATGGATGTGGTTTTCCAAAAATGAGATGAAGTAAAGCAAGAAAAGAAGAAGATACAAATCTCCACCTAAGCAGACTAGGAGAGGACCTCCTCCTCCTCCTCCTGCTGCAGGTGATTCAGGAAGTGTTGCAAAAACTCAGAAGCCAGCTTATAGCAGCTTTATGACTCCCAGGACAGCCTCCCATCAGTATTCTAGACCTGTTGGGAAGTACAGTCAATACAGACCTCCAGGGTCTAATTACTCAGGCAAATCTCAACGTCTCTTCCTCCAACAAACTTTCAACAACAATTCATTATTTTTAGAAATTCTCAAAAGTCTGTTCAGGATGCTCCAAAAACTGATCTAGAGAGACCTCTCTCTTCATCTTATGATCCTGAATTGGATCCAAATTTCAGAATGGCTAGATTTCAAGAATTGATTAGTTTGTCTCAGATGAACAAAGCCAGAGCAGAAGGATCACATCAATCAAAGTTCACTATAATGTCTACCCATTGAAAGAAAGAATTTTACAAATTTCAGGTAGACATACATTTATTTGATCCAAATGAATATATGTAGGTACATCCAGAAGTTGTAGTTCCTAGAGCTTCATCTATGATAGTTCTTGGACTTCAAGACATAAAAATGTCTCAGAAGGAAGCAGGGAATCCTCATAGGACAATTGTGTTTGCTAAATCATCATCTGCTCCTCCCTCTGACAAATCTTGAACATTTATTTCTTTGTGATATATATATGTATTGAACTTAGCTATATTATATCTGTTGAATGGTTTAAGATTCTGTCAGATATTTATATTTCTTTGTGTTTTAATGTTTTTCTTTTTTGGTTAGTGACCTCACCCAAATAGGGGGAGATTGTTGGATTCCTAGTTTGGATTTGGGCTAGATTCACTACTAGGTTATTGACCCATCATATATTGCCTAGGTTTAATTTGTTAGTTCTAAGGTTAGGTCAGTCTAAATAGGTTAGACATCTTATGATCCAGCCTTGAGAAGACTCCAGAGACTAAGACTTAGAAGAATTTCAGATTTTAAGAGTTCAAAAAATCAGTTCAAAGTTCTTTGAACTTAGCTCGATGATCGTCAGTCGCAGATCGACGAACTCAGAGTTTCAACTCTATGGTGAGCTCGATGATATTCGAGCTCAGGTCGACGAACTCCCTCCTCTACTCAGTTTCTCTAGTCGACAAAATTCTTCCTCAAGACGACGAACTTGGAGGTAAGCTTTGACAGATACTTTCCAGATTAATTTTCTCTGATCTCAGCTCGATGAAGACGTTTTCTCATCTCGATGAACTTGGAGTTCAGGTCGACGAAATCTGTGATGAGTTCGACAATTTTTGTCAGTATCAGTTTTGGCAATTTCTCTGTCATCTTGATCTCAATTGGTATTATTCTAAGGCAGTAATTCACTGATAATTAATGCTTATATTCTCAAGAATATAGCCGTTCCAAGGCAGCATTGATTATGGATTTCATAGAGTAAATTACTTGACTTCTTTACTGGGATAGTTGAGGAAACACATTAATGACATTTTCCAGCCGTTTCAACTCCATGATTCTGAGCAGGGAATCAAGGATAATATTCAAAATTCAAAAGCTGGAAATCCTCTCAGAATATAAAAAGGTCTTTTTCAAAAAGAAGTACACCAATTTTACAAACATACAACAACTAATACAGAGAGAAGCACTGCTACATTCTTACTGGAAATAGAAGAAGAACAACACACACAGATCTTTAGTCTTCTTCAGTTTCTGCTTTAGGCTTCACAAGGAAAACTCTTCAACACCAGTCCAAGAAGCTTCTAAAGATCTTCTTAAATCTAAAGACCTACACCCTGTACAAATCTCTCATCTTCTTGAACCATTCTTCATATCAGGGGGAGCTTTGACAACAGCATTCACTAAGTCTTCTCAGTTGTTTGAGAAAGAGAAGACAACATAACTTTTCATTTCCCACTATAAAAAGGGTTTCGAACTCCCTTCAAAAGTTATCACCTGGTTGACAAGTCTCCTTATCAAAAGACTTGATTTAGTTTTTGGGCACCTGATCAAAAGCCTAAAGGGTTGTGAGATCTCTCTTGAAATAGATCTTGTGGTGACAGGTCACCTGAGCAAAAACTTGTGGTGGCAGGGCACCTGATAAAAAACTTGTTAGTGGATTCTTACCCGGGTGGTAGAAGAGTGGATGTACCCAGTTTTGGGGAACCACTATAATTTTATTGTGTCGTCTGGTTGTTCCTTTCTTTATTTCTGCTATGCCGTGATAGTTCTTTTTCTTACGTCTCTTTATATATATACTACTATCAGTTATTTAAATTCCGCTTTAAAAACTAATCAAGTTTTTGAAATACTCTATTCACCCCCCCCCCCTCTAGAGTTAGTCAGATCTATCCCCTCACTTTCACCTTCCACAGAAGCTAATTTTGTAATGGAGACTATGCCATTGGTAATCATACAATAGCCTTTGGTAACTCCTCTATCTGAAACACCTAATATCACTTTAGGTCTATTCCTTTAGATGGCTCCTTATTCCAATCATATGTCTGGAACATCCACTGTCCAAGTACCATATTAGCATTTGATGGGTACTTTGACTACCTTGTAATCACAGATTAATTTACCTTAGGAATCCAAAAAGTTTGATTCCTTGGTTCATATTATCTTGAGAATAACTGTGTCTACCTGCAGTAGCCCTGTTAGGAAGACTTACCCTTGTCCTTGGCTTACTTAGGTTGTGCCAATAGTCTAAGGCAAAGTGGCCTACCTTTCCACAACACAACCACTCATGGAGATTTTATCTCCTCTTCTAAACAAACTTTGATGTGTGTAAGCCATCCATCTTTATCTATTGGGAGGGGAGAGCATCAGCCTTCTTCCTATTCTTTTCAGCAAGAATTTGATTGAAAGTAAGTCTGCCAGTAGGTGCACTTGGATTATTCTTATTTACACCAACATATGTCTTCTTTGAAGCTGACATGATGTTGATGGCATAAGAAATAGCCAAGTATGGATTACTGACTATCTTTCTCACAATCTTACACTTTTCTGTAGGAACATAGGGGTTAGCCACTTCCTTGCCCTTAAGAGTAGGAGTTGGAGCACCAAACATAAATGGTCTATGATGGGACATCTAAATTTCCTCTTTGGGGGCCTTAAGTGAAATTAATTCCATACCCTTTCTTCTTCCATTGGAATTAGCTTCAAATCTCTTGGATCAAGAATTTCCATTCTTTTAGTGACCATACATACTTTCATGGTCAAACCTGTTAGAAGGAAGAAAACCCTTCTAAAAGGTGGTCTGAGGCATAACTACAGCCTTAACTTTCCCTTTGGAATGGGAAGCTCTAGTGTTTCACTTGAACCTCAATCCCCTATTATTATTTTGAGAGGTGAAGGAGTCAATTAGTGGCAGTACTATCTTGGGCTTAGAAAACTCAGCCACTAGCAACCTCTCTTGGAGGAGCTTCTCTTCAAGATCCTTGAATATCTTATTCTCCTTGCAAATGGTGCCTATTTGGATGATTGAGATTTTCTTCAGCTGACTAACTTCCCTCCTCATCTTAGATAGCATATGAGTTGACTAAGACTGTAGGGAAGTAACTTGCTGAAGAGAGGCAATCTCCTCAGCTTGTTTCTTGACAAGCTTCTTGCTCTTCTTTAGAGCTTCTATGATGACACCAAACTTGTCAATCAATTGATTGACTGTACAACTGCATATCCGACGAGTAGTGGTCGACAGGAGCCATACCGGACAAGATCTGCGGTCCAAGTCTCAGGAAGGCCAGGGAGAGGTGAGAGCTCAGTGGCCTCGCCGGCTCGCCCAAGCGGGGTGGAGCAGATGAGGCGCGAGTGGAGCAGGTCGGCTCCCACTCGTCCCAAGGGCTCGGCGAGTAGTGGGAGAGTGGAGTGGGTCGCGACCGCACTCGCCTAGATCCGAGAAGTGACATTAAGTTCCAGCTACATCGAGCACTCACAACGCCAAGCGAGTGGAGGTTTTAGAGGGTCGCTCACCCCGCTTCTTGTGATGTGTTTTACTACTTTACCCTCGATGGCATGTCAGTAGCCTGTTGGAATAGCAGAGTTATGCTATTGGCATACCCAGTTAAACTGCACATAGGTTTTCAAAATAGCGGAGGTTGGCTATTTGTAGGCCATTTTCAAAAAACTATAAATAATACCCAAAGAGGTACCTCAGAAGGCAGGCTGCCTAGTGCTTTTACTCCCCAACTCTTGCTCACTAAGTCCCTGGTCTTCTTGCGCTTTTTGAGGTATCCTTAGTTTCAGCACCTGTCTAAGGAGGGGAAGCACTCTAAGATCTTCCAGGTGTGTGGTGGGACCTCCGTGCTGGAGCCTTGGGTCTGTCCTATGTATAAAGTCCATGGTCATTTAGCTCGTTGGAGAGAAGTAAGTGTGCGATCACCCCTTCTCCAAGAGTGAAATCCAAAGAGACCAAGTTTTAAGTTTCAACATTGACATCCTCATCAAATTTTGATCCATCATCCTCAATGGATGAAGTGGATGCCTCAGAGTCTGAGCTCGTGTTATACACAGAAGGAGAGTTGGGAAGAGAGTGTACCTCATCAGGAACAGTATAATCCTTATTATCTTTAGTCAATGGCATGAGGCTGAATTCCTCATCATCTTCATAATCATTATCAATAGAGGACAATGGTGCATATATGCTAACAATGGCACCAGGAAGATTATCCTTATCTTGAATAGAAATGAGATAAATATAGGCCTCTTCTTCTTCTGATTCTGAAGACTCAGAATCACTATCTGACAAGATGATTTTCCTCTTAGCCAAGAAGATCTTTTCAACGATCTTGTCCTTGTGATGCTTCTTGTCAGATGACTTCTTGATCTCCTTCCTCTTGACTACACAGTCATCAATGACATGATAAAACCTGTTTCAATAATAGCAGACAACATTAGTCTTAAAGTGTTTATTTTGAGAGGAGTCATACCTTTCCCCAGATTGTTCTTTTCTGGAATTATCCAGGTTGGAATAAGGCTTCCTGGAGCTAGAGCGGGAAGAGCCCTTGTTCTTCCACTATCTTCTCCTGCTCAACATCTTCTTGAATTGTTTGGAGAATAAGGTAAGTTCCCTATCTGATAGTTTATTGCCCGAGGTGTTGTGATTTGAGCACTCTAACTCAGCAGCTATACTTGGTGGAGGAGTCTTCTCGTTTCTCTTCCTTGTGGATTCAGCTCTGTAGGACACAGTCTTCTCTATGTTGAGGTTTATGGCAGCTTCTTATTCTACCCTTCTAGAGTTCAACTACAACTCATGAGAAAATAACTTCCCAAACAGGTTTTGGGGCAGAGTGTTGGCCAGGTTGCAAACCTCCTTGATGTTACAAATCTTGATATCCTATTCCTTGATGAGAGATCTCAAGAACTGTCTGCCATAAGTAATCAGACTGTTCACTAGCTTGAAGAACTTTTCATAGCATTTAGCTATAGAGTATTTCTTGCCATGTTTAAAGGCCTCATACTGTTGATTTAGGAGGGATTTTCGGTCATTCCTCACCTCTTGTCCTTCTATATACATAATGAGAGTATCCCATATCTCTTTTATAGTTCTGCAGTGGACCATGTTTTGGATTGTAGAATCATCTATGACACTTATAATGATATTCTGAGCACTTTTGTGCATATTGGCCAGGATGACTTCATCCTTTGTCATCTTAGTGTATTTCTTGGGTGTCTGTATAGTGTCTGCTATTGCAGAGACCTTCATAGGAATGAAAGTCTTGAATAGTTATTAATATCTTAGGGTCTGAGGCTTCCATAAATAGACTAACCCTCTCCTTCCAAATCCCAAAATTTTCCTTCTTACAAATAGGAAGTTTCAAAGAACCCAACTCCTTGTGGTTCTAACTAGAAGTCAGGGAGATAATCTTTTACCCTTGGAGATCTGTTCAGACGATTAAGTCCTTTTTGAACAACATGTCTCTGATACCACTTGAAAGTCTTTGTTCAAGGGTAGCAAAACACCTAGAGGGGGAGGGGGGAATAGGTTTGTTTTGACTCTTTTAAGTCTTTTAAATTTATGAAAATAGTGTGTGTTAATGTTAGTTGTTAGCTTTAAAGAATACATAATAACACACAAGATTTATAAAGGTTCCCCTACTGAGGGTACATCCATTCCCCATCCATCTATCTAGCAGTGTGCTAGATTCAACTAACTCCTTATTTTTACTCGGCTCCTTGAGCTTACACCTTAGATCCCTCGGGATCTTACAACTATGAGTGAATCTCACTCCTACAACTCAGAGTTAAGCAATTCCTACCTAAGGAAAATCAACCCTACACTTATAGATACACTAGATCTCCTACCTCAGATCACTCAGCATCCAACCTCAGATCCACTCTTGGATCCTACCCACTCATTGACAAAAGATCCTACCACTCAGCCTTTATTATCCAGGCTTACAACTCAGATCATATAATTATCCTACAATTTGAATAAAGTTTTGTTGAGATTGACTCTAGAGAAGTAAATCTCTGAATCAGCTTCCTGGACTGTTTGTAAGCAACACAAACTCTTCACATCACCAAGAATGTGGATTTTCAAGTTTGTTCTACTTGTGTTGAGAAGATCTATAGTAGAGCTCTGTTTTTTCAAGATTGAATATATTTTGAGTTAAATGCAGTAGCCTTGAAAAAGAACAACAACTATCTTGAGTGCTCTGCTAACTAACCCTTTCAGAAAATTATGGTTACTGTTCTTGTTGAGGACTCCTTAGAGTTTTTCGGTTTCAAAAGCTTTTCCAGCAAGAATAACTTTTTGTATGTCGAACCGCCTTTTTTTTAATTTCTCTACCAAGACATTTTATATCCCATAGTTCGACTGCTCTTTGATCCGTATGGGCATGCCGAATAGGCAGCTGTAAAGTTACTTTAGCTTTAACTTCTCTGCAGAAAGTATACGATGCCATTTGGCTTCTAGCGCGAAAACTTGCTTCATTTAAATTATGATGACGTCAACATGAATCTGTGCTTGTGGACTTGGCAACTTCACAAAAATTTGCATAGGCGTTGAGGGAAGTCTTGTTACACAACACAAAAACACTTAGCTGAATAACTGTCTAACTCCTAAGGCATTGAGTTACTCTTCATCACCCAACATTATTGCCTTTATTAGCTTAACCTATGAGACGTTGAGTGACCTTTCATCACTCAATGCATTTGTACTTAGCAGAATTCATCTAGTTGAAGGCGTTTAGTGAACCTTCTCCACTCAACGCTCCTGGACTTGGCAGTTATCCTGACTGAAGGCGTTGAGTGATCCTTCTACACTCAATGCTTCTAGACTTGTATAGAATTTTTGAATGAAGTCGTTGAGTCAACCTTCTACACTCAATGTTTCTTGACTTTGTTGTATATTTGATAAGGCGTTGAGTGAGCCTTCTTAACTCAACGCTTCTGAACTTGGACATATTTGAGTTTAGCACTACTGAGGCTTTGAATGCCTGAGCTTATATCTACGCTTCTAGGCCTCTATAACTGAGTGAAGTGTACTCACTCAATGTTTCTGGACTTACGCAAAATTTTGCCTCTCTATTATTCTTTCTTGAGTCTGACCAAAGTTTAGAGTGCCTCCCAAAAGCGGTTTTCTTACCGTCACATAGCTTGACAAATTGGTATGGAAGGTTATATGGTGAGGGTCTCAATATTTATGGCCAAAGTATCTTTAGAAAAATAGAATTTTAGTCAATTGCCATTTACTTTAAAGGAGTCGAGTTCTGGGTGGGAAATAAGAATGGTCCCATATGGCCAAACATCTCTGAAAAAAAAGGGGCCGAAACATCGTGACTTCAATTTATCAAAAAAAAGATGAAGGCATGAGTTGTAAAGAAGTACGAGATCTTCTAGTGGAAAATTTTTAGGAAATTAAATATTTTTATCATAATAGAACTTTGAGCACTCCTTATAAAACTTATTATTTCCATAGGCATTAGCACGCCATTCATCTAGTTCATTCAGTTGGAATTTTCTTTGCTCGGAGGCTAAAGTATAATTAAGATTAAGGAATTTCAGCGCCCAATAGGCACAATGCTATAACTCAACTTGAAGGTGGCACGCTTTGTATTAGACTAATCGATACGGTGTATAACCAATGACGACCTTGTATGTCGTCTGAGATGCCCATAGAGCATCATCGAGATTCAATGGCCAGTCCATCATGTTAATGGAGATAGTCTTTTCCAAAATTCTCTTTAGCTCGTGGTTTAACACCTCCACTTGGCCACTAGTTTGTGAGTGATAGGTGGTGGAGAGTATGTGTGTAACACCATATTTTGCTAAAATTTTAGTAGACTAGATGTTACAGAAGTGTGTACCCCTATCACTAATTATAGCATGAGGTGTGCCAAAATGAGAGAATATTTTGTTTAAAAATTTGGCGACAACTCTTGCATCGTTGGTGGGGAGAACTTGCGCTTCCGCTTACCTCGCAATGTAGTTGACCACAACAAGAATATATTAATTATTAAATACGGAAGGAAGAGGACCTATGAAATCGATTCCCCATAGATTGAAAATTTCACACTAAAAAAAAGGAGTTTTGGGGCATTTCGTCTTGACGAGATATGTTACCTGACCATTGGATACTGTTGCTATAAGACCCCTTTTTTCCTATGTTACCGGGGTCTTACGCCCAGAACCGCCGTTTTGTGGTGACACCAACACTCGGGAGAGTCTCCACTACAAAACGTTTATTCTGCCGGCATTGATGATCATCAAGAAGTAGAAGTACATGAAAGGAGACAATTAAGTCAAGTCCACAAAATCACTATATATATATATATATATGAGTATAAATCACAGCAAAGTCCACAGAGATAAGGTACTGAAACATAATAATAAAGTAGAAATATAAACTGGCTCATGCCCGGTACATCATGTCCTCACTACAACACTCTCGCAGAAGCTAAGTAAAACTAACACTCACAGAGCCAGAAGCTGCTGCTCCCGTACTAGACTGGCCAACCTCCATATGCACCGCACTCCGCTAGTGTTGCATCTCCTGTTGCTGCTCCCTGTCTCCCATCTGGAGCCCCTGAAATGTTTGGTCCACTGACCATTAGTCAAAAGTCTAAGCCTGATTTCCCCCACCCCTCCCCCAGTGGATCCTAGGCACCGTACAGGAGGAATGATAGGAAATCTTGATGGTGGAGAGTAGTCAAAAGCATGTGACGGTGGTCCTATGCTAGCAGATCATATAGTATATAATTTACAAGAATCTAAACTATCAGTTCTATATCTAGTAGAGCAGTAATTTAAACAAGGTAAAGACAGAGCAGTAAGTACATGCTACACAATATGTAATAAAAGTACAAGTAAAGAAAGCTATGGAATAAGTAACCATAACTTATAAGAATGCTCATACAAACTTATAAGTTAAGGGGTCTTTTGTAAGGCTCCCATCGTATAATCTATCCTATATTAGTTTATTCGATGGGGTGTTAGGTTAAATGTAGGTATGTTTGATGAGATATGTAATGTCATTAATCATGCAAGTACAACACACACACACACACGACTGTATGTGTAGAGACCTTTAGTTCCACCATTTTGGAAGCTAGTTTCCCTCTCAGGAGCCTCCGTAGTGGCCAACGGAGACAGTGGGTTTGGCCACCCCAATCCTAGACGGGTATTCACACTACCAGACCTAGCCCTTATGTATGCCTCTAATGGTCACACCAGAGTCACCATGTACTATGCTGACCAACCACAAGACTTTTCCTTGGCTAAGTGTAAACCACAACCTCCAAGTCATCATATCGACGTCGGTGTGAACGACTGTCAAATACCGAAGACCCAACACTTTAAGCACATGCAACCATGAATTTTCGAGCCATTGACCCCAAGACTAACCCGTTCGTTACAACTACCTTCTGAGCCCTCGGCCTATTTGGCTAACCTACCCATTTCTACAACCACCGAGCCTTCCGCTCGGACAACCAACAAAACTAACCTCCCAAGTCATTAGGGTGAGTGAAGGTGAAGCCCTAGTATTTATTAATTGCTCTTTGACATATTATTCTTACAGTTTAAGGTTAACCTTGGACTACCCAGGGTATGCCGAGTGATGGGCTCTTGGGGCACTAGGAACTATGTTGATAGCCGAAGCCCATCATTCCCTTTCGTAAGGTACTTACTACTATTGGTATTTACCCAGGTCCCAGGCCCTTAGCAATATACTTTAACTACCCTAAGTGTATTTCGCCTCTTTCTCGAGGGTAAGACGATCCTCCATCGATCCCGAGCACAACCTTGCCCTTAGTCAACTTGGCTCTCACAGCTTGACTTCCATTGGTGACCTCATTCATACTCGACCAAACAAGGTGCACCAACTACCCCTTTATCCCATACCGACGTTCACATGATTCCTTAATTCTAGAGTTTTATTATGTGCAGACCTAATGAGCTATGTGGTTTGCATGAATGGTGACCCCTCAAATTATTAATCCAAATGACCTAAGATTATTACTGGGGGTATATCATGATATTTTAAGATTAAATCCAGAAGATAATATTTTTCTAATTTATTTGGCATTTATTTAATTTTCTACAAAATCAGTCCAACTGTGCATTTAAACACCAAGTACAATTTTCTGACATGATATGGTCTTAACAAAATTATGACAAGTGTATATCATTAAAATAACAGTAAATTCTAGAATTCACAATTTTCCAAAAGGTTTTTACCTCCAGACAAAATATTGAACCATTTATCATAATGTTAGAGTAAAGAAGGAAGTACTATATTTAATCATCCAAAAATCATGTTAAAATTACCAAAGGTGTAAGGTGACCAGAAAAGACTTCTGACCAAAAACAATAATTTCCTAAGTCCATTTGGTCACATAAATAAATTACTTAAAGATATTCAACATAGGACACATTGTGAATGATCCTAAATGAAATATCTTCCAATAATTTTATAAAAATTTAGAAAACATTATATTGTCCTAAGATGTCCTCTGACCAAGTGTCATTCTTGTAATTAGGGAAAACATTGGGGTTGTGAATAAAGTACCAAATATATCAATCCAAAATTCGTAACAAAATTATCAGAGAACAATAACATCAATATAAGCTCATTGCAAAAGTTTCATGAACTTCCAAGAATATATATTACATGAAATATCATTTGAAATAAAGTGCCCCAATTAATCCTTAATTAATTCAGAGGGGATAAATGTTCCTAAAAATTCCAGTAAAATTATCAAGGTCTTATTACCACCCTATGAAGTAGTCTACCAATATTCAAGTTAATCCAAGGAGATATGACCCCATGTCCTTCTCAATACTCAAAGGGCAACCCTAGGGTGTGTACTAGGGTTTGTTGTCATATACACCCCAAACCACCCAAAACCACTTCTGTGGGGGTTATATGTGACTACAGGTCAGTAGCCAAAGTTCCACCACATTTAGATGAGGAATGGTCACTCACTTCACCTAGTGCACTTTTGACCTAATTTCCCTTTAAGGGTCCAAACTTTGGTCACACTAATACCTATTCAAATCAAACCCAAATAAGTTGAGATTTTTACCAGTGACCTATAATGACCCTAAGGTCCATCCACCAAAGGTTTGGGGACTTGTGAGGTCATTAAACCACCTAACTATCCCATACATGGATTATTAAATGTTTTCCAAAACTATAGACAAATATTATCCAAAAATTCCCATTTTTGAATATATCGTAGATATAGGTGAGGGTGATCACCAATCCAAATTTCAAGTCATTTGGATGGCTGGATTGATGGGGGCACTCAATTTAGTGTTTGGCTAACCCTATGTATAGACTACACAAATTTGGGTGCTGTGGTCAGACCACTAACCCTATGGGGGTGAAATCAATTCTAAACTAACCTAGACTTCAAAAGCTATAATTTTCGCATCTGACAAATTTTTTTGAAATGGCCTCTAAGGTCTTCAATTTTATGTTTCAAAATCATGCATTCTAAGGGAAAATATAATAATATTAACATAAAATTATATAACATGTACATGAATTTCAACGGCAATGACTCTTCTTCCTTAGCAAGCCGACAACTCATATTGCCCAATCCTATACTAACTTAGGAGGTGCTGGGTCCATTGATCCTAATTTCCTAGATTTGAAGAAGGCCTAGCAAACAATGTATACACATGTGGTATTCTAACTTGTGTTTAAGTTAAGTGATTACATGATAAATAATGTGCATTGATTGGATAGGTTGCTTATATGGCAAAGTCAGGTAAACACTTACTTAAGATGTGGGATGACAGAAATTTAAGCCCACAGGCATTTAGTGAAGATGACTCACTCAATGCCAGATGACTTATAGCGCTGAGTGAAGGCTATACAGTCAAATCCAAAGCAGTGGTAAGCTGAGAAAGTAGCTAAGTCCACAGGCATTGAGAGAAGTAAACTCACTCAATGCTATACAGCAAAAAGCTGTGAGACAGGCAAAAGCAGTAAAAGCCTAAGTTGAAATGAGCAGAAAAGTGGCTGAATCCACAAGCGTTGAGTGAAGTCAACTCACTCAACGCCATGTAGCTAAAGGCAGATAAATGGCCAAGTAATTTGGCGTTGAGTATTGAAGACACACTCACCGACACATAACAAAAAGCTGTAAGTTGAACTGAGTTTAGAGTTCGTCGAGATGTGCTCATTGTTCGTCGAGCCGAGCTCACCATTCATCGAACTCAATTCAGTTCGTCTAACTAAGTTCAAAAAATTAGCTAAGGCAAAAAATGTTGAGTGAGACATGCTCACTCAATGCTCTCAATGCCTAAGATGCTTCAGAGGTAGAAATTTGGCAAAGGAAAAAAGTGTTGAGTGAAGCGTGCTCACTCAATGCTCTCAACGCCTAAGTTGTAGAAAGCTTTTCTAAAGAAAAAAGTGTTGAGCAATGTAGATACACTCAACGCTCTCAAAGCCAGAGAAGCAGGAAGTTTTTGCTAAGGCAGAATGAATTGAGTGAGGCTTGTTCACTCAACGCTCTCAATGCCTAGATAGACAAAATTCTATCTAAGTGTTTTGGCATTGAGTGAAGCTCATTCACTCAACGTCTATACTACCGATGCTTGAATTTTGACCAAGTCTTCAGGTGCTGATGTCAGTAAGTCAAAAGTCAACCATATTCAAATTATGAGCGGCAAAGCCACAGTACATGATAAAAGGCGTCGCAGGACTACTGTACGACAGTTTGGCATTAAAGCAAAGATGCTGCCAACATTAATGGTATGGGACCCACTGCTAAAAGAGCGGTTGGGTTACAATAAATAAAAGGAGAAGCTCTTTACAGAGGGAGCAGCTGTTATAGTAGTTCTTAGAAATCGCCATTGTTGTGGCTGTAGTTGAATAATAGAGAGTCCAAGATAAGCAAATCTAGAGGCATATCAAGTTAGATGTTGATATCACCTCTTCAATAGCAAGATTGCTGGTGCCATCTTCATCTCCACCAGCTAGCAAGCTCAGGTTCATTCACTAAAAAAGAGATAACAGCTAAGGCCGACCCCTACTACAGGTGCTTCACAGATCCAGCAAACAAATTTCTCTTGGGGAGCTGTATAAAAGTTACTCCAATAGTGGTATTATCTGCTACAGCTGATAAAGAGGATGTTGCTGCTACAAACCTACATTGAAATAAAAACATGAAAGAGGTTGAGTGGGAGATACCATCTTATCTCCCTACTCATAAAGTATATGAGTTAGTTTCCTAAGAAACTGAGAAATAGGAATACAGTCATGAGAAAGCACACTCCTTACCACATCAAGAAAATGAACAGCTCAAGAGTGACACTGCTCAAGGAATAGGGAGCAAGCCTGTATAAGAAGATCTGGATGAGGGCACATCTACAAGAGTTGATCAGCTGCCACCAACTTTCCTGGCCCAGCTGAAAAGCTTTTTAGATGAGCAAACAAGAACCCTGGAAACTTTTGTAGATGATGCTTTAAAGAACATCAGGAATGAGCTTGCTATAGAAATCAAATCAATTCGATTTGAAGTAAACTTACAAAAGGGTGAAACTGTGAAGTTTTTCACAAGGGCTGCACCAACTGTCGACTATACAATGGAAAAGATGGATGAGGCAAACAAGAATGTGGTCATTTTCATACAGAATCAAGAGATTCAGGCACAGATTTCACTGGCTATACACAATGCTACCCATGTATTGTTGAATAAGCAGACTGTTGTTATACTAACCAAAGAAGATGAATAAACCAAACAGCTAGATGACCACTTACTGGTGGTCAAAAATAATGTAATTGCAGGAGTTAATCATCTAGAGCTCAAAAGATCTGAGGCTAGCACCTCCCAGACTACTCAAGTAATTGAAGAAGTCAAAAAGGGGGAGAGTAATATCATTAGAACAAATACTAGAATTTGGTCTGGGCCACAAATATTGGGAGAGGCTCATTTGGAATGAAGCCACTTTAATATAATAACATCCCAATGATATCTGATCATGTACAAGATGCCTTGCACAAAAAGTCTGCTGCTTAACAGGTACAAGATAATAAAGAGTATGTATAGTATATTAAAGAAGGAAATAGTACTGGTGCTCAGTGGGGAGAGCAACCTACTGATACTGATTTACCTGCATTCAACCCTACTGTAGACCAGGCTGCCATAAATAAATATACTGCTGAGGAAGAGATCAGAATGAGGAAGAAAAGATAAAGAGATGGAATGGAACAGAGGCCTGACTTTTTAGGTATAGAGCCCAGAATCCAGAGCCATCATTCTAATGACTTGGGTTCTTGACAAAAACAAGACTGCGGTGAGAGGAAAATGGTATAGCTCCTCAGAATGGGAGAAAATGAAAATGAGGGATACTTCTAGGAGAATCTACTGGAAGAACAAGAACTCAAACATTCTAACTCCTGGTTAAGTTGAGCCCACCAAGTATTTTCCAAAGCCCTTAAGCTATTTCCAAAAGAAAAAAGCTAAAAGAGAAGAGGCTAAATTGGAAAAAGCAAGAAAGAAGAAGGTAGTTGAAGAATCAGACAGGGCAGATAAAGACAAAAAAGAAAAGAAGCCAGCTGATGCAGAAGACAATCCGACACAGAAGACTAAAGGCAGTGGAATAGTTATAAGGAAACCTTATAATTGAAAAGTTTCAGGTTCTTCTTATAGGGCTTAAGGAACATTTTATTTTGTTTCATGCACAAACAATATAATTTATCATACGATAAATGAATTAGCTTTTGTTTTGTCTGTGTTCAATTTATATCTAAGATATACAGTTTAAATTGCTTGTTGTATAGATTGCATATATGTGTTAGTGTATACATTATCTTAGAGTTTTGACTTCTTCAAATAGGGGAAGATTGTTGGGTCCATTGATCCCAATGTCCTAGATTTGAAGAAGGCCTTACAAACAATGTATACATATGTGGTAATCTAACTTGTGTTTAAGTTGAGTGATTGCAGGATGAATACTGTGCATTGATTGAACATGTTGCTTATATGGCCAAGTCAGGTAAACACTTACCTAAGATATGGGCTGACAGAAATCTATATAAGTCCACAGGCATTGAGTGAAGGTGACTTACTCAATGCCAGATGACTTATAGCACTGAGTGAAAACTATACAGTCAAAGCCAAAGCAGTGCCAAGCTGGGAAAGTGGCAAAGTCCACATGCATTAAGTGTAGTCAACTCACTCAATGCCATACTGCAAAAAGCTATGAGACAGGCTAAAGCAGTAAAAGCCTATGTTTAAATGAGCAGAAAAGTGGTTAAGTCCACATGCATTGAGCAAAGTCAACTCACTCAATACCATGCAGCTAAAGGTAGATATATGGCTAAGTAGTTTGGCATTGAGTGTTGAAGACACACTCAACGCCACACAGTAAAAAAGCTATAAGTCAAACTGAGTTCAGAGTTCGTCGAGCTGAGCTCATCGATCGTCGAGCCAAGCTCACCGTTCGTCGAACTCAGTTCAGTTCGTCGAACTAAGTTCAGAAAATTGGCTAAGGTAAAAAGTGTTGAGTGAGGCATGCTCACTCAACGCTCTCAACGCCTAAGATGCTTCAGAGGCAGAAAATTGGCTAAGACAAAAAGTGTTGTCTGAAGCGTGTTCACTCAAATCTCTCAACACCGATGTTGCAGAAAGCTTTTCTAAAGCAAAAAGCGTTGAGTGATATAGACACACTCAACGCTCTAAATGCCAGAGAAGCAGGAAGATTTGTTAAGGAAGAAAGCGTCTAGTGAGGCTTGTTCACTCAACGCTCTCAATGCCTAGATAAACAAAATTTTGTCTAAGTGTTTTGGCATTGAGTGAAGCTCATTCACTAAACGCCTATAATACTGATGCTTGAATTTTGACAAAGTCTTCAGGTGCTGATGTCAGCAAGTTAAAAAGTCAACCATATTCAAATTATGAGCGGCAAAGCCATAATACATGACAAAAGGCACCGCAGGCCTACTGTACGATAGTTAGGAGTTAAAGCAAAAATGCACCCAACATTAATGGTGTGGGACCCACTACTAAAAGAGCCGTTGGGATACAATAAATAAAAGGAGAAGCTCTTTATAAAGAGAGCAGTCGTTGCAGTAGTTCTTCGAAATCTCCATTGTTGTGGCTGTAGCTGAAGAATAGAGAGCCCAAGATAAGCAAGTCTAGAGGCATATCAAGTTAGCTGTTGATATCAACATCTTCAACAGCAAGATTGCTGGTGCCATCTTCATCTGCACCAGCTAGCAAGCTCAAGGTGATTCACTGAGAGAGAGATAGTAGCTAGGGATGACCCTTGCTGCAGGTGCTTCACAGATCCAGCCAATAAATTTCTCTTGGGGAGCTGTTGTAACGCCCCCAATTTTTCGATGATTTTATTGGATTTGGTATTGTCATATTTATGACGTTATGACGTTACTTATGACATCATGACGTTACTTTTAACGTCGAGTTGACAGCGCAACGCCGTTAAGGCATTTTCACGTCTGTTCGGTCGAATCGGCCAAATTCTTGAATTTTTCTCGTAATTGGAAATTTTGCATTTGGGATTTAAGTTAAGTAATTTTGAACTTGCTCATCAAGTTTCATCGCAATCTGAGCATTTTTTGGAGTCTTGGCGCGCGATTGAAGTTTTCGAATTATTTATGTTCATTGTATACTTTTAAAATTTATACCTCGGGAATGGCTCGTCGGATTTAGGTTTTAACTTTGTTGTTGAGTTCGTAGCGTTAGTATTCGCCTATGGTGTGAGTTTCGTTTAATTCAGAGAGAGTTTGGGTCTCTATTTTTAACTCGTGTTTCCTTGTTCAAAACTGCAATTTCTTTTTTATTATTTTTTTTATTTTTGACTTTTAGGTTCTCGAGTAGCTCCTTCCCTCTCGAGTGTCCATTTGCCTAGGATCTCAAGTTCTTCACTTCCTCTCAAGTACTCTGGATTTTCTCTCGAGTGGGCTGGTCTTGGATCTCGAGTGGGCCGGCTTGGTTGTCGAGTGGGCTGTTTGAACCTCTCGAGTAAGCCTTTATCCTCTCGGGTACTCGATTTCATTATCCCGAGTGCCCTTCCATTGATTTTTTATCGAGTCCAGTTGATTTTCTCGAGTCCTGTGCTTATTATCTCGAGTTCTGCCTTCCATCTCGAGTGCCCAAAGTCTCCATCTTGAGTAGATTTATTCCACTCGAGTGGTTCTATTCAGTCGGTGTTCGGGTGCCATTTTGAGGGTCAAAACGATGTCGTATGGAAAAATGGTCAACATAAAATTTGTTCGTCTCGACGAGATCTACAACTAAGTTGGGCACATTTCGATTTGAAGCCCTATTAGACCCCTATTTTTGATTTTCCCGAAGCAGCTCATGTCTAGTTCGAGTAGACTTGATCCACTCGAGTTCTAAGTCTTTTATCTCGAGTAGAATTAATCCACTCGAGTTCTATACCTATCCTCTCGTGTTACAGATGATTATATCGATTTCCCAAGTCTCCATCTCGAGTAGATACCTTCCTCTCGAGTCTGCATCTCGAGTAGACTTCTCCATCTCGAGTAGACCTATTCCACTTGAGTGGTTCTGTACAGTCAGAGTTCGGGTACCGTTTTAAGGGTCAAAACGGTGACATGAGAAACAATGGTCAACTTTAAATTTGTTCGTCTCGACGAGATCTAAAACTTTTATGCTGGGCACTTTTCGATTTGGAGCCATCCTATAGCTCTATTTTTGGTTCCCGCAAAACTGCTCGTAATAACCCATTTTTGACAAAACTTTTTTATAAACACACACACACACACACACACACACACACACACACACACACACACACACACACACACATATATATATATATATATATATTCTTAGACTTAGGTTTTAGAACCGAACTTCATCTTCTTCGATATTATTTTCCCGAACTAGAGCAGCGGGCGAGAGAGAGAGAGTTTCTTTTTCGTGAATCTTCCGGTGGCCGCCGACGGTGCTCCGGTGCTCGAAATATTCAACCGAACATAGATCCGGAAAGCTGTCACCGAGAGCTACGCTATCGTGGTAAATATTTCCCCATTCTTTGAGTTTTCTCGTTAGGGTTTTTCAGCTCTAACCCCCTTTTCAGCCATTTTTTTAGATTTCAACTCCTCCCGTGTTCTTTTGCCCCGATCTACGACGTGGAGTGATTCGGAGGACTTTTTCCGGTTAAACCAAGGCAAGTGGTGGTTTACCCTCTTTTCTCCTTGTCCGATTTGATGATAACGAATGAGTTTTGTTCCTTTATCTTCTTGAATTTTTTTAAGTCTTTCCAAGTTATAGCTATGTCTAATCTTTTGATCACTTGAAAATTACTAAATCTTCTCTTATTAACTATATCTTGTAGCTTTATAGAGGTTTGATGAAATGTTTTTAGTGTTGGCTTTAATCTCCTTATCTACCGTTATCGAAGAACGCGTTAAAGTTTTTCTAGGATTGTTAATCGTTCTTAAAGGTTGATCAACCGTGTCCTTATCTGAGAAATGTCGAGTAGAATCCGACATTCCAAGTCTTTAGATTTATTTCATGGTGTTTCTTTGTTGCGGGTATAAGTGGGCAAATCCACCGAACGCAAGGTTTATTTCTCTTATTAGTACCTCGTGAAACTCTACTGGGTTTTGGGCATCTGCAGAGATTGGTGGAGTGTGTAAGTCTCCCCCGCAGTTAGACGGATTTTAACATCTGTGAGGGGTGTATCTAGAGAAGTGACCACCATGTCTGTGTTTATGGGTAGAGTTGACCACAGGTGGCTAATACAGTTTTGGAGTATTCTTTCTTATGATTTAATCATGCTCTCCCCTTGCTTTGGGCATCTAGCATGATTTGTTGTACGTGACGATTCACGTAAGTTCTTTTCTTCTTATTTATTTCTTGAGTTTTATTTATGTACCTTAATTCAGTACCCTTGGTCCTGGGTTGGTACCCCGTTTGACCTTTGTTTTCTTTTGCTTACTTTTTCTTCCACCATTTGTATCTTCTTACTGAGGTGTTCTGTTTTTGGAATTCCTCAGGTTCAGAGAAGTAGCAGGTAGTGGAGCTGGTTTTTGGACTCTTTGAGCGGTAGTTTTGGTTGTGGTTTTTTCACCTCGCCATAACAAGGTAGTTGGTTGTTTTAATTTTTCTTTCCTAGTTCAGACATACTTTGTACTGTGGGTTCGTGTCAGGTTGTTGACGCCCACAGGATTGTTGATTTTTGACACTTGCTAGCTGATGTCATTTTCTTATGTTTGGGTTAGATTATTGCTCTCTCGGATGATTTATTATTTGGACTGCATGTTAGATATTTTTAAGCTTATAAAAAACTATTATTAGTAAAGCATCCATGCAATCTCTTTTAAAACTAAGTCACTATTTTCCTGGTTAGCGTAATTAATTTTCCTATACTTATTATAAATTTAGAGTCTATTTAGCATGAGTTGTTCCTCGGGGACATTTATACTCATGTAGGTTGTTAGAGTCAAATTAAACATGTATCTTTTGCAAGCGTATAAATTATATTTTGAATCGTGGGCTAGATGATCCACTGAGACGAGGGATACGACTATCTTCTTATCTTAAACTAGATTTCATTATTAATAATTTATGTTTTCTTTTAAAATTGTAGAGTTTGGAGTCTTGCCTGAGCGTCTACAGTTATCCCCTGCACGACGTGGCATCATGACGCGTATTTTCCCTCACTCTGATATAATTTAATTGTTGGGAAAATGCGGGCTGTGAAAGTTGGTATCAGAGGGAGGTTGCTTGACAATTGGTCGGGTATCCTTACCTTGTTAGTGTTAGTTGTTTAGTGTCATATCATACACACACCGATGTGTCATCAGTACGTCTTGGCTGAAACATGAACACTACACTCATATGTATGATTAGAAGTATACTGTGCATATTATGTAGTATGGGATGCATAATATGTGTTTGTATATGGATCCACAATAGGTAGCAACATGTGAGGGTTATGTAGTATGGAATGCATAACCTCACCACATGAATGCCCATTAGCACGTTTTATTTTTCGTTGCATGCAATGTTATGTAGTATGGGATTCATAACATTTCATGTGTACGCCGCTCATAACATGCATTAAGGCCATTTTTAGGATGCATAGCACTACATACATATCATAACATAACATAAGCACAACATGCCAAGCTAAAGATTTACATGATGACATATATACACATATGATTTTAAATAAGAATAAAGAATCCATGCATTCATATTATAGGCACATGAATCAATAGGATGATAGGATATTATCCTGAGTAGGACATATCATCATTATAAAATCCCAGAACAAGTTGAGTCATAAGCAAGTGTCTTTTAAGTTTGGTCTGAACTAAGTGGTGTAGTCCTAGTTTAGCTAGAGTTTTAATGAGGTGTTGATGTATTTTTTTAGAATGTCGCATGAGCGTGTTGCGACCAGGCCGACTCCCCAGTCTGAGGGTGAGTCGTCAGTTACGTAGGGAGAGGCGGTGATTATTGAACTATGCTAGAGCATGGAGACCATGGCAGGTCAAATCGTAGCAATACAAGCACTAATGCAGGAATTGTTGGCTACCACCTTAGGACGGTAGCCTGGTGAGTAAACCCCCATAGTGATCTGATATGAGAGTGAGATAATTAAATTTAATAAGTTTGTTTTTGAGTAGAGAGCTGCTGAGGAGTGTAGGGTTAAAGGTTTCTTGGGCGGTCTCCAAAATGACATTTAGCAGTTTGCCAATACTTACTAGTCCGAGACTAATGCGAGGATAGTAGAATTTTCTCTTAAAGTTGATACCTTTAGATATGCTAAGGATCGTGGTATGATACCGAGGAAATAGAAGAGGAAAGGTGTTGAGGATGGAATCTCTAGATCATCTGGCCCTTCTTTGAAAAAGAAAGGTGGTGAAATTTGTAGCTTCTGTGGTCGATCCGGCCATCCTTACGAAAGGTGTTTCAAGAGAAGTTCCACTCAGAAGAAGCAGCGGGTGCTCGCCATCCAAAGAGCGCCCAAAAGAGATCTGGTGTGCACGTTCTGTTCAAAGAAGGGACAAGATGTGTGTCGTTGCTGGATGAAAGAAAGGACTTGTTTCCAGTACGGGCAGAAGGGATACCAGAAGTCTTCGTGTCCCTAGGCTCAGTCCCCACTACAGCCTGCCCCTCCTCAAGCTCTGCTGCCGCCGCCAAACCAGGACAAAGGAAAAGGTAAACTGATCGCAGTGACTGAAGAAGAAACTCAGTCTTCAACCCAAGTGATCTCAGGTTAGGTTCTAACTAGTTTTTAGTTTAATCCTGGTTTTTTTGCTGTTCGAATAAGTTAGGTATGAATTTTATTAGTAGATTAAGGTAAAGAACCGTTAGACACGTGTTCTTTTTAATTCTATCGCTACCCACCCATTCGTGGCTAGGGATTTTGTAGAGCATCATGGTTTGACCCTCATTCGGGTTGGTGACGAGTTTTTTGTCAAGTACCTTTTGGTGATTCTGTGGTATCGGACCAAGGTAGTCAGAGATGTCCGATTCTGTTAGGTGATTTTCTAGTGATTGCTGATTTAAAGGTGATAGACCTAGAAGATTTTGATGTGATCTTGGGCATGTACCGGTTGTCTTGGCATGACTCTGTTATCCAGTGCAAGGTTAAGAGCTTGGACTTCAAGATGGACGACGGTCAACCCCGTAGTGTTTATGGTTATCCGCTTCAGGCTTCTCCAGTTATTTCTGCGGTATGTGCTCAGAAGTTTTTTTAGATTTTGGATGTTTTGCTTGTTTGGTTTCAGTTTTGGAAAACCAACATTCGTTTGCCGCGTTTAGAGGAGATTCCTATGGTACGTGAGTGTTCAGATGTTTTCCTAGCTAATCTTCCTAGTTTTCCTCCTGTGAGGGGCGTAGAGTTCGTCTTAGATCTAGACTTTTTTGTGATTGTATTTATAGATGACGTTTTGGTGTATTCTCGTAATACTGTGGAGCATGCCCATCATTGTCTTTAGTGTTGCATGCTTTGAGGGACCTCAATTGTTTTCTAGGTTGAGCAGGTGTGATTGTTGGTTTCCTCGGGTTTCTTTCTTGGGTTATGTGGTTAATAAGGCCAGAATTTTAGATTGACCTTGAGAAGATAGCTACTGTTATGGATTGGGCTAGGCCTGCCATACCCAAGGTGTTTGATAGCTTCCCTAGGGTTGGCTGACTATTATAGGAGGTTTTTATAGGATTCCTCTACGTTATCTGCGCCACTGACTAAACTGATGCAGATGGACACAACTTTTGTTTGGGGCGTTGAGTGCGAGGAAGCTTTTCAGGAATTAAAGAAGAGTTATGCACTGCTCCGGTGTTGACTTTGCCTACGGAAGGTATAGACTATGGTGTTTATGTGGACGCATTACATATAGGACTTGGTTGTGTGCTGACGTAAGAAGTAAAAGTTATTATGTATGGGTCTAGACAGTTGAAGATTCATGAAAGGAATTACCCTAGACACGATATGAAATTTGTTGCAGTGATACATGCCCTAAATTTTTGGAGATACCTATTGTATGGCGCGCAATGTAAGATTTATTCGGATTATAAGAGGTATAAGTACGCCTTCTCCTAGAAAGAATTGAGCTCACGCCAGCGTCGATGATTAGAATACGTAGCTGACTATGATGTTGAGATTGTGTATTACCCAAGCAAGCTGATGTTGTAGCTGATGCCTTGAGTAGGAAGGAAACTAAGATATTTAACCTCTCTGTGGATTCCCTGGTGGATGAATTTTTCTTAATGAATATTGTTGTTGGGAATGATGGTCTGCCTAGTAGGTTGGAAGTAGCAGAGCCTTTATGGATTTCACTCCCGAGGCTTCATCAAAAAGACAATCTTGATTTACTACACCTTTGTAATAAAACTGAGATGGGAGAGCTACCTGATTTTTCTTTGGATGAGTTAAATACCCTGAGATATCCATGCAGATTTTGTATTCTTTCCTTTGGTGATATTCAGGCTAAGATTTATAACGAAGCTCATGGTTCCAGTGTTTCCTACCATCCTGGTTCCACCAAAATATATAAAGATCTAAAGAAAATTATTTGGTGGTTAGAAATGAAGAATGATATCGCGAAGTTTGTATCGGAATGTTATACGTGTCAATGTGTTAAGGCTGATCATAAAAGGCCTGGTGGTAAATTGACACTGCTTGATATTCCATATTAGAAATGAGAGAGTATTTCAATGGATTTCATCACCAGTCTACCAAAATCTCCCCGGGGGCATGACTCTGTTTGGGTGATAGTCGATATATTGACAAAGTGTACTCACTTTGTTTCGTTTAAGATTTGGTATTCGATGAAGAAGATAACTGAGCTATATCTTGAAGAGTTCATCAGGTGACATGGAGTGCCTGTTAGCATTATATCAGATCGAGACTCCAAATTTACGTCTCGGTTTTGTAAGAGTTTACAGGAGGGGTTGGGTACCGATTTAAGGTATTCCACTGCCTATCATCCGCAGACGAATGGTCAGACGGAAAGGGTAAATCAGATCGTAGAAAACATGATCAGATGTTATATTTTAGATCATGGTGGTTCTTGGGATGAGCATCTCAGACTCATTGAGTTTGCATAAAATAATAGTTATCAAGAGAGTCTGTAGATGGCCCCGTTTGAGGCCTTATATGGGAGGCGTTGTAGAACTCCTTTGTTTTGGGTTGAAGTCGGTGAGAGACCGTTGCTAGGTCCGGAATCCCTTGAGGAGATGAGTTGTGTCGTGACTCATATTCGACAAAATCTCCGTGTGGCTCAAGAGCGGTATAAGAAGTATGCTAATCGACGAAGAGTCGATCTTAAGTTCGCCGTTGGAGACTTGGTTTTTCTGAAGGTTTCTCCAATGTCTGGCGTTAAAAGGTTAGGAAGGAACCACAAGTTAGACCCCCAGTATGTGGGACCTTTCCAGATTCTTGAGCACATTGGAGTGTCATCTTATCGGCTGGAATAGCCTGCTACCTTCTCTAGTGTCCATGATGTTTTCCATGTGAGCCAGTTGCGGAAGTGTGTTCGTAGTGATCGTCAAGTCCTCGACTCGGTGCCCCAGATTCAGCCCAATCTTTCGTATGTGGAAGAGCTTGTCCGCATTTTGGAATCTCTAGATCAAGTGTTGTGGAGGAAGAACATTCCTATAGTCAAGGTTCTTTAGAGAAACAAGGACATCGAGAGCACGACGTGGGAATTAGAATCAGCGATGAGAGAATCTCATCCGCAGCTCTTCTCCTAGTTTTGGTATGTCTCAATGTTTTAGGTTGTGTTTTATTTTCTCATTTTGGAGTGGTGATAAGTTTCGGGACGAAACTTCTTCTTAGGAGGAGGGACTGTAATGCCCTCGATTTTTCGATGATTTTATTGGTTTTGGTATCGTCATATTTAAGACATCATGCCGTTACTTTTAACGTACGGCGCAATGCCGTTAAGGAATTTTCGGTCCGTTCGGTCGAGTCGGCCAATTTATTGAATTTTGGTCGTAATTGGAAATTTTGCATTTGGGATTTCAGTTGAGTAATTTTGAACTTGCTCATCAAGTTTCGTCACAATCCGAGCATTTTTTGGAGTCTCTACGCGCGATTGAAGTTTTTGAATTATTTATGTTCATTGTATACTTTAAAAATTTATACCTTAGGAATGGCTCGTCGGATTTAGGTTTTGACTTCGTTGTTGAGTTCGTAGCGTCGGTATTCGTCTACGGTGTGAGTTTCGTTTAATTCGGCGCGAGTTTGGGCCTCCATTTTTAACTCGTGTTTCCTTGTTCAAAACTGCAATTTTTTTTTTACTTTCAGGTTCTCGAGTAGCTCCTTCCCTCTCGAGTGTCCATCCACCTACGATCTCGAGTTCTTCGCTTCCTCTCGAGTACTCTGGATTTCTCTCGAGTGGGCTGGTCTTGGATCTCGAGTGGGCTGGCTTGGTTGTCGAGTGGGCTGGTTGAACCTCTCGAGTAAGCCTTTATCCTCTCGGGTACTCGATTTCATCATCTCGAGTGCCCTTCCTTTGATTTTTATCGAGTCTAGTTTATTTTATCGAGTCCTGTGCTTATTATCTCGAGTTCTGCCCTCCATATCGAGTGCCCAAAGTCTCCATCTCGAGTAGATTTATTCCACTCGAGTGGTTCTTTTCAATCGTCGTTCGGGCGCCAATTTGAGGATCAAAACGGTGTCGTATGGAAAAATGGTCAACATGATATTTCTTCATCTCGACGGTATCTACAACTTTCTTGTTGTGCACTTTTCGATTTGAATCCATATTAGACACCTATTTTAGATTTTCCCGAAGCTGTTCATGTCTAGTTCGAGTAGACTTGATCCACTCGATTTCTAAGTCTTTTATCTCGAGTAGAATTCATCAACTCGAGTTCTATACATATCCTCTTGAGTTCTCGATGATTATCTCGAGTTCCCAAGTCTCCATCTCGAGTAGATACCTCCTTTCGAGTCTCCATCTCGAGTAGACTTCTCCATCTCGAGTAGTTCTATTCCACTAGAGTGGTTCTGTACAGTCATAGTTCGGGCACAATTTTGAGGGTCAAAATGGTGTCTTACGAAATAATGATCAACATGAAATTTGTTTGTCTCGATGAGATTTACAACTTTCATATTGAGCACTTTCCGATTTGGAGCCATCCTAGACCTCAATTTTCGGTTCCCGCAAAACCGCTCGTAATAAACTGAACTTCATCTTCTCAGATATTATTCTCCTGAACCAGAGCAGTGGGCGAGAGAGAGAGTTTGTTTTTCGTGAATCTTCCGGTGGCCACCGACGGTGATCTAGTGTTCGAAATCTTCAACCGAACATATATCTGGAAAGCTCTCACCGAGAGCTACGCTATCGTGGTAAATCTTTCCCCATTCTTTGAGTTTTCTCGTTAGGGTTTTTCGGCCCTGACCCCATTTTCGGCCATTTTTGTTTAGATTTCAAATCCTCCCATGTTTTTTTGCCCTGATCTATGACGTGGAGTGATTTGAAGGACTTTTTCCGGTTATACCAAGACAAGTGGTGGTTTACCCTCTTTTCTCCTTGTCCGATTTGATGGTAATGAATGAGTTTTGTTTTTTTATCTTCTTGCATTTTTTTATGTCTTTCTAAGTTATAGCTATGTCTAATCTTTCGATCACTTGAAAATTACTAAATCTTCTCTTATTAACTGAATCTTGTAGCTTCATAGAGGTTTGATGAAATGTTTTTAGTATTGGCTTTAATCGCCTTATCTACCGTTGTTGAAGAACGCGTTAAAGTTTATCTAGGATTGTTAATCGTTCTTAAAGGTTGATCAACCGTGTCCTTATCTAAGAAATGTCGAGTAGAATCCGACGTGCCAAGTCTTGAGATTTATTTCATGGTGTTTCTTTATTGCGGGTGTTAGTGGGCAAATCCACCGAATGCAAGGTTTATTTCCTTTATTAGTACCTCGTGGAACTCTACTAGATTTTGGGTATCTGTGGTGATTTGTGGAGTGTGTAAGTCTCCCCCGTATTTAGATGGATTTTAATATTTGTGAGGGGTGTATCTAGAGAAGTGACCACCCTCCCTGTGTTTAGGGGTAGAGTTAACTACAAGTGGCTAATAATTTTTTGGCTTTCTTATGATTTAATCATGCTCTCCCCTTGCTTTGGGCATCCGGAATTATTTATTGTACGTGACGATTCACGTAAGTTCTTTTCTTTTGATTTATTTCTTTTGTTTTATTTATGTACCTTACTTCAGTACTCTTGGTCTTGGGTTGGTACCCCATTTGACCTTTGTTTTCTTTTGCTTATTTTTTCTGCCACCATTTGTATCTTCTTGCCGAGGCATTCTGTTTTTCGAATGCCTCAGGTTCAGAGAAGTAGCAGGTAGTGGAGCTGGTTTTTAGACTCTTTGAGCGGTAGTTTTGGCTGTGGCTTTTTCACCTCGCCAGAGCGAGGTTGTTGGTTGTTTTAATTTTTCTTTCCTAGTTCAGACATACTTTGTACTATGGGTTCGTGTCAGGTTGTTGACGCCCACAGGATTGTTGATTTTTGACACTTGCTAGCTGATGTCGTTTTCTTATGTTTGGGTTAGATTACTTGCTCTTGGGGATGATTTATTACTAGGACTGCATGTTAGATATTTTTAAGCTTATAAAAAACTATTATTAGTAAAGCATCCATGCAATCTCTTTTAAAAATAAGTCACTATTTTCCAAGTTAGCGTAAAGACTTTTCCTATACTTATTATAAATCTAGAGTATGTGTTGGGTACATTGGAAAATGTATACCTGATTTGAAGAAGCCTAACTTAGCTTAATGATATACATCAAGGTGTATTTGATGTTGTTTCAAGTTGACATGTGCAGGTGAAGAAGTATTAAAGAATACAGGAAATTATTCTAAGTCCATATGTCGACACCTGAAGAAATTGTGTCGACACTTCAGGATAATTGTGTCGACTCTTGAAGGAAGCAATGTCGACTCACAGAAAGATAGTCGACTACATCTGTGTCAACACTGGGAAGCAGTGTCGACTCACAGAAAGATAGTCGACCACACTTGTGTCGACACTGGGAAGCAGTGTCGACTCACAGAAAGATAGTCGACCATATTTGTGTCGACACTGGGAAGCAGTGTCGACTCACAGAAAGATAGTCGACCTCAACTATGTCGACACCTGAAGGAAGAGTCGACACATACTGAGTTCTGAATCTACAACAACTGTGTCGACACACAGGACTTGTGTCGACACACTGCAAAGTCAAGACCAAGTTATTTTCTGAAGAAAGATGAAGTGTTGAGTCGACACAAATTCTCTGTGTCGACTCATTCTCAAGATGAAGTTCTGAAGAAGCAGTGTCGACTTAAAGGCAAACTAGTCGACCTCATCAAAGGCTGTGTCGACACCAAAGTCACTTGTGTCGACACATATAGACAGTTGGTCTCGACACTTTTTGACAGTCTGTCTCAACACTTTGTTGTCCAAGACTAAGGCACAGGATCTGTTTGAAGACTTGACAGCTTTGGGTTGCAACCGGTTAACTGATGTTGTCAGACTTGTCAGAAGTCAGCTAGAAACCGGATCAGCCGGTTACCATGAAGAAGATCTATAAATAGACAGATTCAGAGAGAAGTAATAGATTGAATTTTGGCAATCAATTTGAGAAATCAAATCAAGAAGGAGTAATACACAAAAGAAGATCTTCATTAGAAGATCTAAGAAGACGATCTCAGGATCTGTCTAAGTAGAGTCTTTCAAGAATTCAGAAGTATCATCAAAGGTGTTGGATAGAGAGGGATCCAGCCTCTTGAAGAAGAAGAAGAAGGAAGCCATCATTGGTTTCTCAAGAAGCTGTTTGGAAATCAACTCAGCTAAGTTCAGATTCAAGAAGCTTTGAAGAAAGCTCAGATTCAGTTGATTTCATCAGCTGATCAAGATTTGTCTTGTTCTTTTCTCTCTCAATAAAGGCAAGACATTAAAAACTTCTTTTCTAATTTCTGTAGGATCTGTCAATACAGATCTGAGTTGTAAGCCTGTGTTATAAAGGCTGAGTGTAGGAGAGTTGATCTCTGAGTGGTAGGGTTGTTTGCCTGAGTGTAGGAGAAGGTTCTTCTCTGAGTTGTAGGCTTTGTGATAAGGCTGAGGTAGGGCTGTTGAGCCTGAGTTGTAGGAACCTTTTTAGGTTCTGAGCTGTAGGATCTGTGGATCTGAGTAAAGAGGAAGTTTGGCCGAATCTAGCATACTGCTAGATAGGTGAAGGGGGAAAGTGGATGTACCCAGACCTTGGGGAACCACTATAAAATAGTGTGCAATCTGTGATGGTTAAATTTCTGTGACTGCTGTGCTGTGTGTTTTAATTCTGTAATTGAATTCTGCCAAAAAGTGTTAACAAACTTTAGAACCTATTCACCCCCCCCCCCTCTAGGTGTTTAGGTTGTCTTGAAAGTAAAACTATCAAGTGGTATCAGAGTGAGGTTCCTCAAAAAGGACTTAACAGTCTGAGGTAGATCTGAAAGGCAGAATCAAGATTCAAGAAGATGGGTTCTGGAGAAAATCACAAGGAGTTAGGGTCAATGAAGTTACCCATCTGCATGAAGGAAATCTTTGGAATTTGGAAAGAAAGAGTCAGATTGTACATGGAAGCATCTGACCCAAGGATATACATCACAGTTCAGGAAGGACCCTTCATTCCAATGAAGGTATCAGTTCTTGATGATAATATTCAAACTCCAAAGAGTTATTCTGAAATGACCAAGGATGAAATCATTTTGGCAACCATGGACAAGAGTGCTCAGAATATTATTGTGAGTGCCATAGATGATTCTACATTTCAGAATCTGATTCACTGCAAGACCTTCAAAGAGATGTGGGACACCTTGATTGTCTACATGGAGGGATCTGAAGAAGTAAGACAGGATAAGAAGTCTATGCTCAACCAGGAATATGAAAGTTTTAGACAGGGAAAAACTGATAGCATAACTGAATGCTATAAGAAATTCTATAGAATTGTGAATGAATTAAAGTCCTATGGAAGAGTATTCACTACCTATGAACTGAATGACAAATTCTTAAGATCCTTAACAAAGGATTGGGACACAAAGATCTATGCCATAAGGGAAGTGGCTAAACTGGCAGAGATTTCTCCTCCAACCTTATTTGGAAAGTTGCTATCCTATGAAATGCAACTTATGGTGAGGAAGGAGGAGGAAAAGAATTCAAAAGGAGAGCATAGAGAGAAGACAGTGGCCTTCAAGGCAGAAGCCACTAAAAAAGAATAGGAGGATATCACCATCTCCTCCTAAGGAAGTTGCAGAAGGTAGTTCTGAAAATTCAGATAATCAGGGTTCAAAAAGCTGTGAGTCAGATGCAGATTTTGCTGCATTTACAAGGCAATTCCAGAGATTCTTAAAGAAGAAGCAGTGGAAGTCTAGGCCCTCCTCATCACAGCAAGTTGATGACTATTATCAGAAGAAAAAGTTATCAAGGAAAGAGAAGAGCAGAACAATGCCCAGCAAGGCCACTACTTCAAAGATTGTCTGCTATTGTTGCAATAGGCCTGGACATGTAGTGGCTGACTGTCCTGATAAGAGAAAGGAGTCATTAGACAAGAAGAAGACTTATCAAAAGGGCAAGAAGGAAAAATCCTTTGTTGCAAAGAAGGAAAAGAGCCTAACAGATCAATCAACTTCAGAATCAGAATCTGAAGCTGAAGCATATATTGGACTGTATGCTGCTACTGAAGAAGAGGAGTTCATGCAATTGCTAGACTCCATCTATGAACAAGAAGATCATCAGTACATGGGACTGATGGCAGGATTAGAAGAAGACATGTACTAGAATCAGTCTGGTCCTAGTAAGGTACTATGTCCTTCAATAAAATCTGTTTATAGTACAAGTGCAGAATCAGCTACATCTACATCAAGTGATGTAGATGCATCTGAATCTGAAGGAGATGTCTATCAATTGATAGATAAGTATGGGGACTTGTTGCAGGCCCTTAAGAAAAGCAAGAACCTGCTTAAATCTCAGGCTCAGGAAATTGCTGATCTAAAGGTAGCTGCAACTGAGTTTGAAAAAGTAATTTATTAGAAGTTAAATGAAATTGCCAAACTGAAGAATATAACTATTATTCAGATGGGCACAATCAATTATACCAATGATCAAGTGAAGAGTCTGGAGGCCAGACTAAGAATAGAAAAGGAGTTAGTGGCAAGTTACTCTAAGCCAAAGTCTGTCTTACCCTTGATAGATGAATTTATTACTCAAAAGGGTAAGGCAGGATTAGGATTCAAAGGTAACCCCAGGGCAGCCCAATTCAAGAGGAAAGGCAAAGCTCATGTCAAGCCACTGAACTTTTCAGTCCCTATTAAGTTTAGAAAGGTGCAAGTGCCTTCTAACCAATATTATCATGAAGATATTCATGATCATTTTAAGACTAATGTTCTGATAAACAAGGGTGTAAATGCCAACAGGCCTATCTATGTTCATAAACCCAATGGTTATAAGAAATCAGTGGGTGAAGCTGCTGCAGCACCAGCAATGGACAGAAATTCCTCTGTCAAGGGTGTATCTAGAACTAGATACAATAAGTTTGAATGTTGGTGTTGTGGAAAGAGAGGCCATTTTGCATTAGACTGCTGGCATAACACAAGTGTTAGAAAGAACAATAGTCTACCTGTTAGAAAAGATAATGGTAGCTTTTTTAATGCTAACCTGAACCAAGGACCCAAGACTTACTTGGGTTCTAAGGGTAAGTAAATCTGTGTTACAGGAAAGTCCAAGTGGCCATGCCCCTATATGGTACTTGGACAGTGGTTGTTCCAGGCACATGAGTGGAACAAAGGGGCTGCTGAAGGAGTATACATCTGTCAAAGATGGACCTAAAGTGATCTTTGGTGGATCTGAAAAAGGAATCATCAAAGGGTTTGGTAACATTTCTACTAACCTAATTACTATCACCCAAGTGGCTTATGTAAAAGGTTTGAAACACAATCTAATAAGCATAAGCCAGCTGAGTGATTTAGGATATGACATTTCATTTGTTAAGGATGGATGTCATATCAAAAGGTCAAGTGATCAAGAGATCATATTGACTGGATATAGGAAGAGAAATGTATATTGTCTTAATTTTGTATGTAAGAGCAAGACTTCTTCCATCTGTCTTGTAGCTGATGATAATGATTCTCATTGTGTCAAGTGGCACAAGAGATTGGCTCATCTTAACTACAAGACAATTGGTCAACTCTTTAGCAAAGAGTTAGTAAGGAATGGTCCTCAAGTTAAGTGTATAAAGGAAGGGATATGCTCAGCTTGTCAAAAGGGCAAGCAGACAAAATCCTCCTTTCATAACCTTGAAAACAAGGATTCTGTGAGGTGCTTATACCTCTTGCATATGGATCTTTTTGGTCCTATACCAGTTCATAGTCTAGTTAGGAAGGTCTACACTTTTGTGGTTGTAGATGACTATTCTAGATTTACATGGGTGTTCTTTCTAAGATAGAAATCAGAAACCCCAAGTGTCTTACTTAATTTTGTGAAGCAGATTCAGAATGAACTGAATAGTACATTGGTCAAAATCAGAAGTGACCATGGTACTGAGTTTCAATCTGAAAGCATGACAAAGTTATGTGAAGACTTTGGGATTTTCTAAGAGTTCTCCTCACCTAGAACACCACAGCAAAATGGCATTACTGAAAGAAAGAATAGAACATTAATTGAAGCTGGTAGAACTCTATTGAGTGATACCTCTCTTCCAGAATATTTCTGGGATGAGGCAGTTAACACTGCATGTCATGTGATCAATAGGGCTTCTATCACCAAGAACCACAAAAAGACTCCTTATGAGATTATGAAAGGTAGAAAACCAAATCTATCCTACTTCAGGATCTTTGGTTGTAAATGCTATATACTTAACAATGGCAAGACATACCTAACTAAGTTTGCTGCCAAATACCAAGATGGGATATTTGTTGGGTACAGCATAAATAGTAAGGCCTATAGAGTCTTCAACTTGACTACTCAAGTTGTTGAAGAATCTGTACATGTGTTTGATGAAACAAGATTAATCAACTGTGAGTCGTCTTGTAGATCAAATGATTCAACAGGTATAAGCAAAAGAATGGACAAGCTCTCCATGGCTGAAGCATCAAAGGAAGATGGAGCATTGGAAAATGAAGGCTACTGTCCAGGGGGAGTACAAAACTCAATAGATGCTGATGAAAACCAAGAGGTTCAGCATGAAGAAGGAGCTGAAGATGTTCAACCAGAAAGGAACCTTCCTCCAGCTACAAGACATTTAAGAGATCATCCAGCTGATCAGATTATAGGTGATCCAAGACAGGGAGTGCAGACTAGAAGCAGAAATCAAAACACAGACCTGCATTCAAGTTTCCGGCCTCAAGTGGAGCCTAAGAAGTTTGAAGAAGCCATCCAAGACCAGCACTGGACTGATGCTATGCAAGAGGAGCTGAATCAATTCAGAAGGTGCAATGTCTGGGAGCTTGTTCCTAAACCAAGAGGCCACAACATAATTGGCACAAAGTGGATTTATAGGAACAAATTGGATGAGAGTGGAATAATAGTGAAGAATAAAGCAAGATTGGTTGCAAAAGAATATAGGTAGGAAGAAGGGATTGACTTTGATCAAACCTTTGCCCCAGTAGCAAGGTTGGAGGCAATCAGAATGTTCCTTGCCTATGCAACCTATCAAGACTTCAGAGTGTACCAGATGGATGTGAAATCAGCATTCCTGAATGGTGATTTAAAAGAGGAAGTCTATGTAGAGCAGCCATCAGGTTTTGTAGATCCTCTTAAACCAGATTATGTCTATAAGCTTAGGAAAGCTTTGTATGGGTTAAAGCAAGCCCCAAGGGCTTGGTATGAAACCCTGTCTACTTTCCTTATTGAGAATAAATTCTCAAGAGGAAAAATAGACAAAACTCTATTCCTTAGGGAATCCAAAGGTAAGATCATCTTAGTTCAGATCTATGTTGATGACATAATCTTTGGATCTACTGAAAACAACCTTTGTAAAAAGTTTGCCAAACTTATGCAAGAGAAGTTCGAGATGAGAAGTATGGGGGAACTTAAGTTCTTCTTGGGACTCCAAGTAAGACAGACTGATGATGGCCTGTCCATATCCCAGTCTAAGTTCACCAAAGAATTAATTAAGAAGTATGGTATGGAGTCATCCTCCACTATAAAAAATCCTTTGGGAACAAGTATGCCTATATGCAAAGATGATGCAGGTAAACCTGTTGATGAATCTTTGTATAGAGGGATAGTTGGCTCTCTACTATATCTCACTGCTAGTAGACCAGATATTATGTATGCTACATGTGTCTGTGCTAGGTACCAAGCCTGTCCTAAAGAATCTCATTATACTGCAGTCAAAAGGATTCTGAGATATCTTAAGGGCACACCTAATCTAGGCCTTTGGTACCCTAGGAATAGAGATTTTCTACTAACAGGTTATTCAGATGCAGACTTTGCAGGCTGTAGAGAGGATAGAAAGAGTACAATAGGTACTTGTCAATTCTTGGGAGGAAGATTGATATCATGGAGTAGTAAGAAGCAGACCAGTGTGGCAATATCCACAGCTGAGTCAGAATAAGTTGCTGCTGGCAGCTGCTGTACACAGCTATTGTGGATACAGCATCAGCTTAAAGATTATGGTATTCAAGTAAGTAGAACACCTCTTTTGTGTGATTCTAAGAGTGCAATTTCTATTGCTAATAATCCTATTTCTCATAGTAGAACTAAGCATATAGAAATTAAATACCATTTTCTTAGAGAACATGTAGAAAGAGAAGACATCTCATTGGAATTTGTTAAAACAGATTATCAAATAGCAGATGTATTTACTAAGCCACTGGATGAAACAAAATTCAATAAATTTAAAATTGAATTAGGCATGTTGACCATTGATTAGGTTATCAACAAACTTACAAGTGGCATTAGATTATCAAGTGGTATTGACAAAAACAGAAATTGGCTAAGTAAAATTGTGTCGACACATTCAGTGAAAATGTGTCGACTCAGTAAAGTCATGTCGACTAGTCAGAGAATATGTGTCGACACAGAGAATTTGTGTCGACACTTAAGAATCAAACAGTCGACTCATCCAGGAATGTAGTGTCGACTTCACCAGAATAGTGGTGTCGACACTTACAGATTTTGTGTCGACACTTATCCTAAGAGTCGACACAAAATTTCTGATGCTCTACTATGTCTCTCAGGTGTCGACATATCCACAATTGGTGTCGACACATAGTAGACAGACTTGCTGTCAAGACAATAGAAGTTTGTGTCGACACACTCCATCTGTGTCGACACATATAGATTGTTTTTGCCTGCCTTTTGATCTTCTTTCAATAGAAGGTATAAATAGGTCAAGAACTTATTCTGTCGACATGCTTACAAGGTTTTCGAGACTGAAACCATGTGTCGACATTCTCTCTCTCTCTTCTCTCAAGCTTTCTCGCCTGATCAATGGCACCAAAGGTTGAAGATAACATCAACGAAGGATATGAGTTGGTACGCAATGCCTTTGCTGATGCCCCAACAGATATTCAAAGGGTTATAACTCTAATCTCCGAATCTGGAATAAAGTTTCTAGTTTCTGAACCTTCAAAGATATGGAAGAAAGAGGTGCTTGAATTCTTTACCTCTGCATCAGTGGATTCAGCTGGTCTCAAGATAAAATCCACAGTTCATGGGACAAAGGTGAAAATCACACCAAGAAGTTTGAGAAAGATTCTACAATTGCCTATAGTTGAGAATGAAGAAGAGGTCCCAGCTTCTAAGTCAAGGGAGGCTCTCCAATGGTGTGGATTGGATCCAACCCTGAAGATTGGAGCTGCTTTCAATAGAAAAGGAATGAATCAACAAGGAAAATTTTTGTCTGAAGTAGTTGGGAAAGTAATTTTGTGCAAACCAGGTGGACATGATAGGATTTCAGCCTATATATTATGCCTAATGACCAGAATTGTGTTTACAATTCCAACTGACTGGTCAGCTGTAGTATTTGATAAGATCAAGGAAGGAATCAAGAAGCCAAATCTGGCTAGAATTGTGAGTTTATACCTGACTGGGGTGATCCCTGAGGTTATGCAACAACTGCCTGGGACAAAAATTAATCACATGAGGAAAATGGATATAAGATTATTTTCAAGGTGGGATAGGGTGCTGTCTAAAGATGTGCCTGATGAGAACAGGCAGGACACCCCTGTGAGATCCCCTGCACATGATCTAGGCACTGCCCAGCATCAAGAAGAGCAAGTGAGAAAGCAGGTTGAAGATCAGCCTGAGTCTGTTCAAGATGAAACCATTCCTGCCCAAATGCAGGGGGAGCAAGCTCACTCTCCTGCCCAGAATGTATCTACTTCAGAACAGGTAAAGGGAAAGCAAGTGAGTTTTCCTGCCAAGGACATTCTTAATATTTTTACTCCTGCGCAGATACAAGGGGAGCAAGTACATTCTCCTACCCAGGAAATTCCACATACTGAACAAGTGTAGGAGGTGCAAATGTCTGAACAAGTGCAAGAGGAAGAACAAATTGATTTATCAAAAGATTTGAATATTGCAGATCTGGATGATTCAACATCTGTTCAAGCTCAGAAGGAATACACTCTAGATGAGTTATTTCCTAATATTGAAATTGCTACTGATTGAATAGAGGAGGAGCAAGACAATGAGAAGGTACTAGATATGGAGATAAAGCAAGAAGCTGAGAAGGAACAAGGAGTTGAGAAGGAGAAAGTAGTTGAGGGGGAGCCTGTGCATGTTGAGGCTGAACAATATGGCACTGAGACAGATATTCCTCCTACTTCTCCTGACAGAGTTCAAATTGAAAGTTCATCTGATTCTGAGAATGAAGAAGGCAGACTAGCTAAGAAGCAAAAGCTCATGGTCTTTAAGAGAAGGAGCAAAAGCTATAAGCAGACTCTACAAACTACACCTCTCCAATCTCCTTCTGAATTTAATTATAACAAGTTTATGATAGACTTGCAAGTTAAGTTGGATGAACACAGATTGGCTGTTGAAAAGTATGTTGATGAGAGAAATAAATCCCTTCAATTTGACTTGGCTCAAGATATTAAATCTATTAGATTTGAAGTAAATATGAATAAGAAGGAGATGACAGATTGCTTCCATAAAGGACGTAATGCTGTAGTGTTTTTGGCTAAACAACAGCAGTCTATCCTCACTAAAGTGGATGATATTGCTTTAAAGCAAGGTTATGTTTTGGAGAATCAGCTAAGGATGAATGATAATTTGACTGAATCTCACCATGAAATTCTTGAAGAGTTCACAAAGGCTACTGCAAGGATGACTGAAGCAAGAGCAAAGGAGATGGAAGAGTTTGATAAGAAACTTCAAGAAGCCATTGAATCAGTTAAGACTGCCATCACTACATCTCAGAAGGACATATCTGACAAACTACAAAAATTGAAACCATATTTTAAAGAAGGTGTGAATTATCTAGATGGCCAGATCAGATTTCAGAAGAATGATCTAAGAGATCATATTACCAGAGAAGTCATAAAGGGGGAGAGGTTGTTAGTTCATGCTGGCTCAGAGCACACCAAATGGGTGACAAATAGTATTCGAGCCACATTGGGATATCCACCTTTGTGTGATGATGCTATGGTGGCTGAGTCCGGAATTCAAACAGGTCTACTTGAAGGCAATCAACCTGAGATTGCCCAAGTCATTTACCCTCCTCTTGATTTTGATATGATTGATCAGCAAGTTCAGGATATGTATAGTCCTCCAAAGGAGATTACCAAGGTTGTTATTGAAAAAGTTGATAAGCCTGATGCCAACTTGCAAGAACAGCAAGATGCTCTACTATCCAAGAAAAGATTTAGAGAGCAGGCTGAACTTAAGCCAGATTTTGAGCAGTGGAGCCCTACTTCAAGAAATATTATACTAACTGCATGGAAGGCTGTAAAGGACCAAGTACATGATAGAGGGAAGTGGTATAATGAAATGGAATGGCAAAAGCATGAAGCTAGGCAAGAAGCTATAGTACAGTTCAGGAGAAAAGCCAAGCTGGGAAGGCTGCCACCAGATGCTCAGGAGCCGAGCAAGTACTTTCCAAAGCCCTTTCAATACTTTGAAAGAAAAAGGCTCAAGGAAGAAGCACAAAAGAAAGCTGAGCTAAAAGGCAAGAAGCCAGCTGAAGTTGCTGAAGCTCCTGTAAAGGCTCAAATCCAATCTGGCAAAGGAATTGTCATAAAAGAGCCTGATCAGTCTTAGTTCTAAGTTCTTTCAAAAGTGTTTTGTAATGTTTTGTTTAATCATTCAATGTAAACATCTGTAATCAAACATTACCAAGTTATAAACAAAATTTTGTTTGGAATCATATATTCATGTTCACTCTGTGATGAATTGTTAATATTTTGTTTATATTAAGTATTCCTGTAATGTCATACATCATCATATTATATTTGTTATAAATGGTGTATATCATTAACTAAAAGGGTTATGACTTCTCCAAATAGGGGGAGATTGTTGGGTACATTGGAAAATGTGTACCTGATTTGAAGAAGCCTAACTTAGCTTAATAATATACATCAAGGTGTATTTGATGTTGTTTCAAGTTGACATGTGCAGGTGAAGAAGTATTAAAGAATACAGGAAATTATTCTAAGTCCATATGTCGACACCTGAAGAAATTGTGTTGACAATTTAGGATAATTGTGTCGACTCTTGAAGGAAGCAATGTCGACTCACAGAAAGATAGTCGACCACATTTGTTTCGACACTGGGAAGCAGTGTCGACTCACAGAAAGATAGTCGACCACACTTGTGTCGACAATGGGAAGCAGTGTCGACTCACAGAAAGATAGTCGACCATATTTGTGTCGACACTAGGAAGCAGTGTCGACTCACAGAATGATAGTCGACCTCAACTATGTCGACACCTGAAGGCAGAGTCGACACATACTGAGTTCTGAATCTACAACAACTATGTCGACACACAGGACTTGTGTCGACACACTGCAACGTCAAGACCAAGTTATTTTCTGAAGAAAGATGAAGTGTTGAGTCGACACAAATTCTCTGTGTCGACTCATTCTCAAGATGAAGTTCTGAAAAAGTTAGCAAACTAGTCGGCATCATCAAAGGCTGTGTCGACACCAAAGTCACTTGTGTCGACACATATAGACAGTTGGTCTTGACACTTTCTGACAGTCTGTTTCAAAACTTTGCTGTCCAAGACTAAGGCACAGGATCTGTTTGAAGACTTGACAGCTTTGGGTTGCAACCGGTTAACTGATATTGTCAGACTTGTCAGAAGTCAGTTAGAAACCGGATCAGCCGGTTACCATGAAGAAGATCTATAAATAGACAGATTCAGAGAGAAGTAATAGATTGAATTTTGGCAATCAATTTGAGAAATCAAATCAAGAAGGAGTAATATACAAAAGAAGATCTTCATCAGAAGATCTAAGAAGACGATCTCAGGATCTGTCTAAGTAGAGTTTTTTCCAGAATTCAGAAGTATCATCAAAGGTGTTGGATAGAGAGGGATCCAGCCTCTTGAAGAAGAAGAAGAAGGAAGCCATCATTGGTTTCTCAAGAAGCTATTTGGAAATCAACTCAGCTAAGTTCAGATTCAAGAAGCTTTGAAGAAAGCTCAGATTTAGTTGATTTCATCAGCTGATCAAGATTTGTCTTGTTCTTTTCTCTCTCAACAAAGGCAAGACATTAAAAACTTCTTTTCTAATTTCTGTAGGATCTGTCAATACAGATCTGAGTTGTAAGCCTGTGTTATAAAGGCTGAGTATAGGAGAGTTGATCTCTGAGTGGTAGGGCTGTTTGCCTGAGTGTAGGAGAAGGTTCTTCTCTGAGTTGTAGGCTTTGTGATAAGGCTGAGGTAGGGCTGTTGAGCCTGAGTTGTAGGAACCTTTTTAGGTTCTGAGCTATAGGATCTGTGGATCTGAGTAAAGAGGAAGTTTGGTCGAATCTAGCATACTGCTAGATAGGTGACGGGGGAAAGTGGATGTACCCAGACCTTGGGGAACCACTATAAAACAGTGTGCAATCTATGATGGTTAAATTTCTGTGACTGCTGTGCTGTGTGTTTTAATTCTGTAATTGAATTCTGCCAAAAAGTGTTAACAAGCTTTAGAACCTATTCACCCCCCTCTAGGTGTTTAGGTTGTCTTGAAAGTAAAACTATCAAGTGGTATCAGAGGGAGGTTCCTCAAAAAGGACTTAATAGTCTGAGGTAGATCTGAAAGGCAGAATCAAGATTCAAGAAGATGGGTTCTGGAGAAAATCACAAGGAGTTAGGGTCAATGAAGTTACCCATCTGCAGGAAGGAAATCTTTGGAATTTGGAAAGAAAGAGTTAGATTGTTCATGGAAGCATCTGACCCAAGGATATACATCACAGTTCAGGAAGGACCCTTCATTCCAATGAAGGTATCAGTTCTTGATACTAATATTCAAACTCCAAAGAGTTATTCTGAAATGACCAAGGATGAAATCATTTTGGCAACCATGGACAAGAGAGCTCAGAATATTATTGTGAGTGTCATAGATGATTCTACATTTCAGAATCTGATTCACTGCAAGACCTCCAAAGAGATGTGGGACACCTTGATTGTCTACATGGAGGGATCTGAAGAAGTAAGACAGGATAGGTAGTCTATGCTCAACCAGGAATATGAAAGTTTTAGACAAGGAAAAACTGATAACATAACTGAATGCTATAAGAAATTCTATAGAATTGTAAATGAATTAAAGTCCTATGGAAGAGTATTCAGTACCTATGAACTGAATGACAAATTCTTAAGATCCTTGACAAAGGATTGGGACACAATCCTATATAGGTGAAGGAGGAAAGTGGATGTACCCAGACCTTGGGGAACCACTATAAAACAGTGTGCAATCTGTGATGGTTAAATTTCTGTGACTGCTGTAGTGTGTGTTTTAATTCTGTAATTGAATTCTGCCAAAAAGTGTTAACAAGCTTTAGAACCTATTCACCCCCCCCCCCTCTAGGTGTTTAGGTTGTCTTGAAAGTAAAACTATCAGTATGTTTAGCATGAGTTGTTCCTCGGGGACATTTATACTCATGTAGGATGTTAGAGTCAAATTAAACAAGTATCTTCTGCAAGCGTATAAATTATATTTTGAATCGTGGACTAGATGATCCATTGAGGCGAGGGATGCATCACCTTCTTAACTTAAAATGGATTTAATTATTAATAATTTATGTTTTCTTTTAATACTGTAGAGTTTGGAGTCTTGCCTGAGCGTCTGTAGTTCTCCCCTGCACGACATGGCATCACGACGTGTATTTTTCCTCACTCTGATATAATTTAATTGTTAGGATAATGTGGGTTGTGATAACTGTGAAGAAGGAGATAGGGCTGAACTTTTGGTTCAGTTCAGAAAGGGGCAGAACATTGTTCTGCAAGTCACTTCTAGCTCAAGTGGATATACTTGTTGTTGTGAAGTAGTTGGGGCTAAGGAGTTCTTAGTCCAGAAAAGTAGATTCAGGAAAATCATTTCTGGAGTCAAAGTTGGGATGAGTCTAACTCAGTCAAGGTAGATTGGCACAAAGAAATTTCTCTTGTGTCCAATCAAGAACCTCACCAACCCACTTCCACCTTGTAGGATCCTTTGTGGATCTGAGTGGTAGGAGTAAATTTGCTCTGAGGTATAATCTAAAAGTTGATCTGAGTTCTAGGGTTGTTTAGTTTGTGTTGTAGGATCCTTTTTGATCTGAGGTAGGACATTTGGGTCAGAGCTGTAGGAGAGCCATTCTCTCTGAGGTAGGATCCCTTGTGGATCTGAGGTAGGACTGTCCTCCCAGCCTGAGTTGTAGGGCCTTTGGGATTGAGTTAGGTGATCTTTGGATCACTAAGTTGTAGGGCCTTGTGCCTGAGCTGTAAGTTTTGGAGGAGACTGAAAGATCCTGAGGGATCTGAGGTGTAAGATCTTTGAGCATTGTTTTGGAGAAGTGCCTTAACCAACAGGAAGTTGGCAATGTTGGAGGATAGTGGATGTACACAAAGATTTGGAAACCACTATAAATCTGTTTGTATTCTATGTATTGATTTTCTTTGTGCAGTTAGCTTGTCTTGAAAGCAAAACTTAATCTACCAATAAATTAGTTCACTAAGAAAGAATCAAGGATAGTCACTAAGGACTAAGAAACCTATTCACCCCCCCTCTTGGTGATTTAGCTATCCTTGAGATAAATATTTTCAGGAGATGATTTCCTTGCCACCAGAGCGACGCCCTGGCCGTCCAATGCCACCACCACCTCCGTTTAGGTGGTGGTCGACGATAGGGGGGTGGTTGGCTGGCCAGAGGTGGCCTAAATCGGGGTTTATGGTTGGAACTCAAAACCTTGAAAACCAAGCTTTCGGCCATGCTGATCTTGGGCTAGTAGGCCTCAATCCCGGCAGCCATAAGGAGTGGATCTATCCACTGAAGAAGGAAGTGTGGGAGGACCTGAGTTTGGGGAGGAAAGTCCTAGCCGACCACCACCATGCCATGGAAAATTCAAGCTATTGGAACCCCTTCAACAACACTACCAATGTGGTCCATACCTTCAATAAAATGAGGGAAAACACTCATCTTTGTCCTATGGGGCTTTTAAAAGAAGCAATTAGGGGAGAGGAGGGGCCAAAACCTACAATTCGCCATTAATGGCTCATTAGAGCTTTTGGGTGAAAACTAGAATTTCATTGAATCAACCCCTTGGGTGGCCGACCATGTCTATTCAAATCCTCAAAATTTATGAGGGGGAATTTTCAAAGCCATTTGAGGTGAGGAGAGGAACTCTTGGTCTCCCATGGCCATTAATGGCCTCCTCTCTCCTCTTTCTCTGTCCTCAGAATTGGGGAAATGGAGTTTTCTCTCTCCTAGTCACCATTTATAGAAAATGGATGGCTTTTTGTGTAACTCTCAGTCTCCTAGACTAGTTGGCCACTCCAATTGGGCCTAGCCCAAGTGGATTGGGCTTGATTAGGTCAAAATAGGCCATTTTTACCTAAAATTGAGGTGGAGTTGACTTTGGTCAATTTGACCTTTTGGGTTGACCTCAATGGGTCCTTGGTTACCCATTGGCCTACCCTAAGGTCTAGGAAGGGTTGGGTAGGGTTTGTTTGGTACCTTGGAGATCACATGACCTTTAATTAGGGCACTTGACCACTTTAGGGTTCGGGTTGACTTTTGGTTAACTTGACCTTTTGGGTTGACCCCAATGGGTCTTTTGTGACCCAATGAAATTTATAAAGGGCAAGGGTTGTTATGGTGGGGTCAAAGCATCAAGGTGAGGCCCTAAATTCAAACCCTAGGTTAGGTAATTGGAATGTTTTATTTGCAGACCATGGTGATCTTCACCTTCAAGCCTAAGTTCACATGGTCTCTTTGAGCTTACTAGGGTTTTGTCATGGCCAAGTCTTAAAAAATCCTCTTAGGGGTCTATTTGATTGAGGGATGTTACAAATCCCAATAAACAAAGAAAATAATTTCGTCCTCGAAATTCTGGTTAAACCTGCGTGGTTTTAATTAAATTAAAAGCATGTAACATCCCTTAGAAGGTTGAAGATATACCTGACTTGAAGAGGTCCGAGTACTTCTACTGCATCAGATCCCGTGGCTCCCGGATATGCTTCTCCTGTCCATATTTTTATTTACCAGACCCTCTTATGCCGCAAGACTCGCAATGTCGTATCGTCTATCCTGACTGGCTCCAAGTTCATCGATCGATCAGTAGTTATTGGCCCATCTATAATAGATATCTGCTGCTCCAACCATAGTAGATCCTTCTTAAGAGGGGAGATGTGGAAGACGTAGTGCAACCCGCTAATTCCATCTATAGCTCCAGCCTATAAATAAATGGTCTGATCCACTCCAGGATCCTGTAGGGTCCCATATATCTTGGACTGAGCTTCTTCCACCCGCATACCCGCGACACTCCATCCATCAGATGCATCTTCGGAAATACCCAGTCTCCATACTAGAACTTTACTTGACGATGTCGCACATCATATTACTTGGCATGTCTACTCTGGACCTCCAGCATACTATCTCGAACTAGTCGCACCTAGGCATCTGTGCCCTCAAATTCTGAGCTGAGTGCCTTTGGATCCTTATCTTGAACCAAGCCAGAGGAGTCCTGCACCTTCATCCGTATAAGGGTGGAAAACTGTGCAGAATTTCACCCAAGAGCCTAGATAAGCCTGGACTGATCTCAACTTCTTGGACGTAATCTGTCCATCCCAATCCGACATGATATTCCTGAGCACACCACGATAATGGACCCAATACTCAACAAATCTCTTTGATCACTAACAGGGGCATCCTTCCGGATTGAGGTGATCCTAGCTACCTTGGTAAATCTACCCTTGATGTTCTACATAGAATTGTGCCCGGAGTGGTAACCCGTATAAGAAATCCATAATTATATCCTCGAACCTCTATTCTAACATGGCCAAAGGCTGTAGTAGTTTCCCAAAGACTCTTGCATTTTGATAACTCTAATTATTTCTATCTTTTTATTCATTTATCTATATTAATAGTTGGATATTTTAAATTAATTTTATAATATTAAGTTTATTTTAACTTGTTAATATAATTTATATCTATTTGTGTTAATAAAATCATTTTTAATCTTGCAGGGCAGATCTACAGGTTATTTGGAGCAAAAAGAAGAATTTTCATGTTTTATGCCTAGACACGCCCTGTGACACACCCTACCTGGGTGTGACACAGGGGCGTGACACATGATAACCGAGCCTGCAGCTAGAGCCCGTCGACCCGCACCCAAAGATCGTCGACCGGCCTTGACACGCCCGTGTCGGATGAAGACACGCCCGTGTACTACTTACACGGGGCGTGACGGCCCATGGAAGAATCGTTGACCGCTGCCACGTCGGATTAAAATGACACGCCTGGGTCACGGGCGTGACCCAGGGCGTGTCCTGGGCGTTTCCAGCTAATTATTCCTCCGTTCTAGCCGTTGCCGCCAGAGACCGTTCCTGCTTGACACGCCCCTAGTCACGGGCATGACTAGGGGGCGTGACACCTTCTTGAAGACAACTTTTACTCCCGCCGTTTTCAGCTTCCCGCCGTTTCCAAAAACAGCCGTGACACGCCCTAGGTCACGGGCGTGACCTAGGGCGTGACCCGTCAGTTAACCAATTTTGGCGGTTTCTCCTCCAACGTTCCCGGGCTTTCAAGACGACGGTTCCGAGCCTGATACGCCCTAGGTCACGGGCGTGACCTAGGGCGTGACCAAACAGAAATTTTTTCTATAAATTCCAGACAGCTTCAGATGCTGAGGAGTCGAATTTTGGGAGTTGGAGTCTTGTAATTTTCTGTTTCTTTTGCTGTATTTTCTCATTTCTAAGTTAGATTTACCTTTGTTGTAACGTTAATTTTAGTTATTTCCATTTCAATCATGTCTTTTCCTACTTCATTTTGTATTTCCCCAATCATGATGAGTAGCTAATTTTCTTTTAGCACTTGATCATGATGAACCTTAGAATAAAATAGATCTTTCTCCTTCTTATTAAATGTCTTGTTCTTAATTGTTCTCGCTACGATTTATCTTTGATTTTTATTTCATCGAATTCATATTACGCGGATATGATCTTCGATCTAAGATCCGTATCCTAAATGACCGAGAGGTTGCAGATACGAGTAGATCACTCAAAGATAAAAGGAGTTGAATGCACTCCTCGAGAGAGGACGACTTAAATCTTCCGGATTGGAGTCAAATCCAATAGTGGGGTTCACCGCATAAAGCAAACTTAGGGGTTTCGACTGGCCGAGAGGTCTTAATCGATCAACCTAAGGTTAGTTAGAAGCATGAGCTCGAGAGAGACGCTTCTATATTTTAGGAACCTCCACGGTCGAGTGAGTATAATTAAGAACTAGCATTTCATTATTTTCCAAGAAGATTTATTTTAGTCCAAGGGGATTCTAGATCAAGTACTAGCTTCCTCATATTTGAATTTCTCTTTAGCTTCAGCTTTAGTTTTATCTAGTATAATCAAACCAACTTTTCCTTTTGATAAAATAATAGCTCTTCCTTGTGAGTACAAGTACTCAACAGGCCCTGAATCGCAATACGACACTTCCTATACTGTATTTCGATAGGTACGCTTGCCTATTCGGGATTCTAGTTTGGTTGTAATTTAACTTCTAGAAAATCAACATCAAGTTTTTGGCGCCGTTGCCGGGGAACTTTTATTTGTTGATATTTTGAAAGCAACGATTTATTAATTATATCATTTTCTTTTTCTTTTATTTCAAAAAAAAAACTTTTTCTTTCAAAAGTTTTATCTTTAAATTTTTATATTTAAAATTTCTTGCGAAAGGGCCGTGTCGGGTTTTCATCTCGCAATACCGCCTACTACCTTGCGAACCCGTCACTGGGTAGCCCTTGGGAAGTCCGGGAAATTCTATTTTATAAATTTTTAAACCCTTAAAACTTTTATCTTTTGTTTTTTTCTTGTGTATGACCCGAGGGAATCCGTCACCTCTTTTTTATTTGGATCCGGAAATCGAGCGAACCCTTCGGCACCGCTTACAATTTCGAGTTCCGAATTTTCAAGATACGGAATCCTTAGGAGACACTCCTAATCCTTCTTTAATTCTCTCTCCGTCACCGTCTTCTCCTTCTCCTTCTTCATTTAGTTCTTCTTCTCATTCTCCTAGATCTCTTTCTTCTTCTTCTTCCAATATGGGTGAGCCAAATGCGGTCGAACAACGAACTATGTCCTATTATGCCCGTCCAAACTTGGACGAGGCTCAATCTAGTATTGTTCGCCCCGCTATTGCCCCCAATAATTTTGAGTTGAAGCCAAGCATCATCCAAATGGTACAACAATATGTACAATTTGATGGGCTTCAAGATGAAGATCCAAACGCGAATATTTCTAATTTCTTAGAAATATGCGATACTTTTAAAATTAATGCTGTATCCGATGATGCCATCCGGCTAAGATTATTTCCATTTACATTGCGCACTAAAGCCAAGCAATGGTTGAGTTCTCTACCAAGAGGATCAATCACAACATGGGCTGAAATGACGGAAAGATTTCTTACGAAATACTTTCCGCCGGCTAAAACGGCTAAATTGCGCAATGATATTACTTATTTCTCCCAACTTGATTCGGAAACGTTATATGATACTTGGGAGCGTTTCAAGGAATTGCTTCGTCGATGTCCTCATCATGCAATTCCGGATTGGTTACAAATCCAAACCTTCTATAACGGCCTAAATTCTCAAACTAGGCAACATATTGATGCCGCCGCCGGTGGAACGCTTAATAACAAAACACCGGCGGCCGCCCAAGAGCTTATAGAAGGTATGGCTTTGAATACCTATCAATGGAGTACACCTCGGTCTAAATCACCTAAACCGGCCGGGATGTATGAAATTGATACGGTCTCCAATCTATCTCTCCAGGTTGAGATGCTAAACAAAAGATTAGAAGAGATGTCTGCTCCCTCTTCTATACCTACCTGGGATCCTACTTCTTCCCCCTCTCCCACTACGTTGGCCGAGCATGTGGATTATATGGGAAATCCGAATCGGCCACCCTTTAATCCGGGTAATACTTATTATGGTAATACCTATCACCCGGGTATAAGGAACCACCCTAACTTCTCTTGGAGTAATCCGGGGAACGCGACTTGCCCACCAAACACAATCCCACCAGGATATTTTCCACCACAAGCTCCAAAAGCTCCCAATCTCGAGGAGTTGTTCTCCAAATATTCGAGTACAAATGATGCCAATATCCGGAATCTCACCGGATCTCTTCGTAGTTTGGAGACTCAAATTGGTCAAATTGCAAAGATGCTCTCCGATCGACAACAAGGAGCGCTACTGGGCAATACAGAGCCCAACCCAAGGGAGCAAGCCAAAGCCATCACTTTACGAAGCGGGAAGGAGGTAACCACTTCTACAATTCCAGTTGAAACTTCTCCAATTCCGGTTGATACGGAGGTAACGATTTCTTCATCTTCTTCTCCGATTAAGCCTTCTAGTTATATTAAACCAAAACCTTATCAACCATCCCTTCCCTATCCATCTAGAATGCAAAAAGACCGGATAGATGAGCATCACGGTAAATTTTTAGACATGTTTAAACAAATCCAAATAAATTTACCGTTATGCGAAGTGATAGCACAAATGCCGAAATATGTTAAGTACCTCAAGAATCTTTTATCAAATAAAAAGAAACTTGAGGATATCTGCACGGTTCAATTGAACACGGAGTGCTCGGCGGTTTTGCTTTATAAATTGCCTAAGAAATTACCTGATCCGGGCAGTTTCTCTATACCTTGTTCATTTGGTGATTTATTGGTAAAACATGCGTTAGCCGATTTAGGTGCCTCAATAATTTAATGCCTTATTCTTTAGTTAAGAAATTGGGTTTAGGAGAACCTAAACCCACAAGAATGAGCATTCAATTGGCATATCGGTCTATAAGATATCCGATGGGTATTATTGAGGATGTGCTTGTCAAAGTTGACAAATTTATCTTTCCGGTAGATTTTGTCATCTCTGACATCGAAGAGGACACCGAGGTACCACTCATTCTCGGTCGCCCATTTCTTGGCACCTCGCGCGCAGTTATAGACGTTAGTAACGGTAAACTTCTCCTTAGAGTCGGAGATGAAGAAGTTACCTTTACTATTGACACGTCTATGAAAAATTCGCTCTCCAATGACGACTCATGTTACTATTTAGAAGCTTCTCCCGAAGAAGACTTCATTCCTTTTTCTGAACATTCTTTATCTTCTATTGATCATAACGCATATTTTGAAAATTTAGATTTAATTACTTATGAAAATAGTAATAAGGATTCGATCACTCGCACACCTACATTTGAAATTTTGGAAATTAGTAGTGATCGTTTGAAAACATCTTATGATGAACCTCCCATACTTGAACTCAAACAATTGCCTGATCATTTAGAATATTTATTTTTAGTGGAGGATTCTAAACTTCCTGTAATTGTGTCGGCCTACTTGACCGATGATAAAAAATTTAAATTATCTAATATTTTAAAACGTCATCGCCGCGCAATTGCGTGGAAGATCACGGATTTGAGGGGAATTAATCCCTCCTTTTGCACCCATAAAATTTTATTAGAAGAACATGCACACAAAACTATTCAACCTCAACGCCGTCTAAATCCTAACATGAAGGAGGTAGTCAAGTACGAGGTGATTAAATTATTAGATACGGGCATCATCTATCCGATTTCGGATAGCTCTTGGGTGAGTCCGGTCCAAGTGGTGCCTAAGAAAGGAGGCTTAACGGTAGTTCCTAATGATAAAAATGAATTAATTCCTACTCGAACCGTTACCGGATGGCGGGTTTGTATCGACTACCGTAAATTAAATGATGCAACCCGAAAGGATCATTTTCCTTTGCCGTTCATTGACCAAATCCTTGAACGGTTATCTGGGAACTCGTTTTATTGTTTTCTTGACGGTCTCTCGGGATATTTCCAAATCCCAATCGCGCCCGAAGATCAAGAGAAAACAACATTCACTTGTCCGTTTGGCACCTTCGCCTATCGAAGGATGCCTTTTGGTTTATGCAATGCGCCGACAACCTTCCAAAGGTGTATGCTAGCGATCTTTGATGAACTAGTGGAGGATATCATGGAGGTCTTCATGGATGATTTCTCCGTCTTTGGAGACTCTTTTGATTTATGTTTAGCAAATCTTTTCCGTGTACTCCAAAGATGTGAGGACACGAACCTAGTCTTGAACTGGGAAAAGTGCCATTTTATGGTGCGGGAAGGTTTGGTTTTAGGCCATAAAATTTCTAGCAAGGGTATAGAGGTAGATAAAGCAAAAATTGAAATTATAGAAAAATTACCTCCACCCTCAAATGTTAAGGCCGTTCGTAGTTTTTTGGGGCACGCCGGTTTCTATCGCCGGTTTATTAAAGATTTTTCTAAAATCACTAAGCCCCTTACACACTTATTAGAAAAAGATGCGCCTTTTATTTTTGATGAAAATTGTTTGCGCGCTTTTTCTCTTATTAAAGAAAAATTGATAAACGCACCAATCGTAATAGCTCCCAATTGGGAACTTCCTTTTGAAATTATGTGCGATGCTAGTAGTTTTGCTGTTGGTGCGGTCTTAGGACAACGCATCAATAAAAATTTTCATCCGATATATTATGCGAGCAAAACACTAACCACCGCACAAGAAAATTATACAACCACCGAAAAAGAACTTCTTGCCGTAATTTTTGCCTTTGATAAATTTCGTTCTTACCTTACATTATCCAAAGTTATTGTTTTTACCGATCATTCGGCTTTGCGTTATTTACTAACCAAAACAGATGCGAAGCCTCGATTGATTAGGTGGGTGTTGCTTCTCCTAGAATTTTACTTGGAGATTCGGGATAAAAGAGGAGCGGAAAATCTAGCGGCGGATCATCTTTCTCGGTTGGAGAACCCCAATTCAGAGGAGCTCAAGGAGGAGGACATCGATGACACATTTCCTGAAGAGCGCCTCCTCGCTATGCATAAGGTAATCACTCTCCCCACTCCTTGGTTCGCCGATTTTGCAAACTTTCTTGTTGCAAGATTCCTCCCAAATGGTTTCTCTTATCAAGAAAAGAAGAAATTCTTTTCAGATTTGAAAAATTATTTTTGGGAGGATCCATTTCTCTTCCGAGTTTGTGCGGACCAAGTAGTGCGGAGGTGTGTTTCTCATGAGGAGGGCGCAGAAATTTTAAAACATTGTCACGAGGGACCTGCCGGTAGGCATTATAAAGCTAATCGGACGGCTCGGAAAGTACTTGAAGCAGGCTTCTATTGGCCGAGCATCTTCAAGGACGCTCACGCACATGTAAGTCGTTGTGAACAATGCCAACGCTCAGGTAATATTTCCCGCCGAGATGAAATGCCCTTAAATTTATTTATAGAAATTGAAGTTTTTGATTTATGGGGAATCGACTTTGTCGGCCCGCTACCAACTTCCTTTGGAAATAAATATATTTTGGTAGCGGTTGACTACGTGTCACGGTGGGCGGAAGCGCAAGCTCTCCCCACCAATGACGCCCGAGTCGTGACCTGATTTCTTAAACAACTATTTTCACGATTTGGAGCACCGCGGGCAATAGTTAGTGATAGGGGCACCCACTTTTGTAACGCACAATTCGCTAAAGTGTTATCTAAATACGGCGTTACACATAGGTTAGCCACCCCCTATCACCCTCAAACTAGTGGCCAGGTAGAAGTAGTTAACCGAGAAATTAAACGTATTCTAGAAAAAATGGTTTCTACTAATAGGAAAGATTGGTCGGTCAAGCTTGATGATGCTCTATGGGCTTATCGGACCGCGTACAAGACCGCTATCGGTTGTACGCCGTATCGATTGGTCTATGGGAAAGCATGCCACTTACCGATTGAGCTTGAACATCGTGCCTTTTGGGCACTTAAATTTTTAAATCTTGATGAAAATTTGTCCTCCGAGCTCCGTAAACTCCAACTTAACGAGCTCGATGAGTGGCTCTCCCTCGCTTATGAGAGTAATAAACTCTATAAGGAGCGCACCAAATTTTATCATGATAAGAAAATTAAGCACCCAAAGGACTTTAAACCGGGAGACCAAGTCCTTTTATATAACTCGCGCTTACGCTTATTTCCGGGTAAACTTAAGTCCCGCTGGTCCGGCCCCTTTGTCGTAAAGGAGGTTTGGCCTTACGGGACGGTTCTTATTTCACACCCGGAAAAAGGCAATTTTAAGGTGAATGGGCACCGACTAAAATTATTTTTTGCCGGTGATAATGTTAACGAAAAATTAGACAACATAATGTTGTCAAACCCATAATAAGCGTGCGCCACTATGGTCGAGCTCACCGACCATAAACAAAGCGCTCGTGGGAGGCACCCCACGGTTATTTTTTTTATTATTTTATTATTTTCTTTTTAAGTTTATTTTTACAGGCTTGAAGGACATCGCTGCATGACGATCGGGTGGAGACGAACGTCGAATCTTCGTTTTTCTTTAAGTCGGTAAATTTTAATTTATTGTTCTTAGACTATTTAACATAATGATGATATACAAAACAAAATAAAAACAAAAAAAAAATCAAAACAAATTTTTTTTCTTAAAAAAAAAATTTAAAAAAAAGAAAAAAAAATTTCTCGTGCACACGCCCGTCACGCCCGTGACCCATTGGTCACGGGCGTGTCCCGGGCGTGTTTTGCCAAGACTGCGGGAGGTTCCTCCTCCCTCGGTTTTCCCGCCCGTCATTTGGATATGACACGGGCGTGACAGTTTTTGTCACGGGCGTGTTGAGCCCGTGTCGCGGGTATCCGAGGCATTGACCCGTCATGCCTCGGATTCCTTCTTAGTCAGTCAGATTTGACTGACACGCCCAGAGTCACGGGCGTGACTCTAGGCCGTGACTGAAGCATCGGATTCTCTTCGGATTCCCCTACACGCCCGACGTCACGGGCGTGTCACTCAGAGTCACGGGCGTGACTCTGAGGCGTGACCCCCGAATCCGAGGCAGTCCGCCTCGGATTCCTTTCTGCTTTGACCCGGGCTTGTCACGCCCCCTGTCACGAGCGTGACAGGGGGGCGTGACCGACCCGAAAAATCTATAAATTAGACTTTTTCCTCCCCTCTTCTCTTCACACCTCCACCCTTCAACCCTTCTCTTCTCTCCTCCCTTTGGCCGAAATTTCCTCCACAATTCTCACCATGCCTCGCCACCACGCTCGATCCACCGCTTCCTCCTCCGAGCACCCCGCTGATCCAGCCTCGGCGGAGGTCATGCTTCTTTTCGAGAATGCAACCCAACAAGATCGAAGCGAGAGACTGAGCGCCAAACCCTTTGGCGTGTTCCGGATCTTGGATTGGGCCATCCTCGCCCAATTCGGAGCAGTAGAGCTAGTTCGGGAGCTCATCTCTACCCAAGGGTGGGCTCCCCTCTTCTCCATTTATGAGCCTGCTTTCCTCGAGCTCACCATTGAGTTCTTGGCCTCATTTGAGTTCCGTTGGGCAGCGCAAGATGATTTCATCGTCTTTCGTTTGGGCGGGATGATGCACCAGCTCACCATCCGCCAACTCAATGTTGTCATGGGCTTTTGCTTAGAGGCCTTTTCCACTTCCCCCGCCTACCCCGACCTAAAAACTGATTTCCCTCCCGACTTCAGTCTCCCCTCTTTTTGGTCGAAAATTAGTAATGACGTCGCCCCCTACACTCCCAAGAAATCTAAGGGTAGCCACCTCATCTCCCCCGCTTTACGTATTCTACACAACCTTCTCTCTTTTACCATTTCCGGGCGCAGCGATAGCCACGGCGTGGTGACTCGGGCGGACTTACTATACTTGTATAGTATGTTTTACCGGGTCCCACTCAACCTTGGTTACATGCTCGCCATTTTCTTTCGACACCAGGCCGAAAATGTGAGATTGGGAGCGGTGCACGGCGGGAATTTCATCACTTTCCTCGCCAAGCAGACCGGCGTGTGGGTTGCTCTTCCGCGGCTCACTTGCATGCAAACGCCACAGCCTCTTCAGTTCCCGACCCTTCAGGCGCTTGGTTTAGCTCGCCGACGCGACGGCGAGTTTGAGGTTATTCCCCCGTTCGTTGGTGGCGGTGATCTTGATCTTGATCATGGTGCCGGTCCCAGCGGTACTCATCCTTCCCCGCAGATTCCGCCACCACCGCTGCACTCTGCTCCAGCGCCCGATCCTCCAAATTATTGGGACCAACAATTTGGGTTGCTTCATACTCGCATAGACCAGATGCAAACCCATTTTGACGATCGCTTCGCTTCTTTTGATGCGCGCTTTACCGTGCTCGAGCAAAACCATACTTCCTCCATAGCGCATATTACTCGCGAGTTCGCGAACATCCGGACTTTCTATCAGGAGCACGAGGATGTTTCTGACCAGGAGTAGCTGCCTTTTCATTTCTTTGGATCTGTAGAGGGACACCCCTTTGTATCTGTATTTATTTTTCTTCTGTATCTGTTTTTCTTATTATGATGAAAAAAAAATTTCAAAAAAAAAATCTATAAAATATTATGTTTTGCTTTCATCATCTTGTACAGGTCTCTTTTGATGCTGGCTTGCATTTTTAGGGAAGTCTCCTCTCTTATCTTTTCTTCTTTATTTTTACATTGGGGACAATGTATTGCTTAAGTATGGGGGAGGGATATTTCTCAAGCAAAACTTATAAAAATGTTCCAAAAAAAAATTTTAAAACAAAAACCAAAAAAAAAAAAAATTTCTAAAACAAATTTAAAACTCAATAAAATTTTATTTTATCTTAAAATTTTGTTTTTCCAAAAAAATAAAAATAATTAAAAAAAAAATTTTTTTAAAAACAAAAAAAAATAGAAAATCAAAAATTAAATTAGAGAAGTCTTTATTTCTATATTTATTCACATGCAAAATTCCTAGTAATTCAACTTGTTTATAGTGTTTAGAGAATTTTGATGTTTTAATTGAATGTTCAATTTTGGAGTAGAACTGTTGGTCATACTGTGTTTCTAGTTAAGTGCACGTGTAAGTAGAATTTTTAGTAGATCTAAATATTCAGCATATAATTAGATTTTCATTTTTCTAAATGCGTAGAAACAACTTATTTTACTTTAATTTTGAAAACCGGTAAAACTTTAAAATAATTTAGGTGAGTAAGTAGAAGTTTACTAGAGAGATATTTTGCGGACCAAGAGAGAGTTATTCTTTTTCGATGTCTAGAACTTGCCCTCTAACTATTCTCAAGACTTTGCATAAGTTAAACTCATTAGCATAAATATGATTTAGGCACTTCTTTTGGCAAGTTTGAGCTTTTGTACCCGCACCTAAAATTTTAACTTTGCTTAGCCAATTTGAGCCTATTACCTTTTCCTTTTGTTTCAGCTCCACCAAATGATTCACCAAAGCCTAAAAAGCATCCTAATTACACACCTAAACCCGAGCTTGAAAGAACAAATGTAGAATTTTTTTGTGAGTGATTAGGAGCCTTTTCATTTTTGATGGCTCTTTTCTTATAAAAAAAAAGGTTGATTTATTTTTCTCTCCTCTTCAAAATAAAGAAAAAAAATTATCATTAAAAAAAATGAAGAGGTAGAAAAAAAAATTCAATATGATGAGAAAGTTAAAAAAATAAGAAAAGAAACAAAGAAATTTAGGAATTGGCTACGTTCTTTAAAGCCATGACAATTTATTTTTGTGCAAGCTTCTCTAGGTTTTGGTGTGACTAGCCATCGTTTTTATCTTTGATCACCCTCACCAAAAAACTAAGCCTACATTTCAACCTAATTAAGCCCTATTGATTTATGTTTATAAGTTAGACTAGTGCCGTGGCGAGAGTGTGAAAGGGCAAGCCTATGGCCATCGACATTGATGGATTTCTTTGGAGGGTATCTTAATCTTTGTTTGTGCAATGTTATCTTAGTACGCACGCTACACTCTCCCTAAAGATAATTTTAAGATTTACCGGATTTTCATCTTAAAAGTAAAAATAATAGTGAAAACGCATTTTAAGAAAAATAAAAACCTAATTTGTATGCTGAGTAAGTCTTTCTACAAAAATATCTACAAACATAGGCATAAGACTTCGCATTTTACTCCTTAGGTTCAATTTTCTTTTCTAGCATTTAAAATTTTTCTACTCCCTATAGAAAGTTGTTTGCTCGGGACTAGCAAACGGATAAGTATGGGGGTATTTGATAACTCTAATTATTTCTATCTTTTTATTCATTTATCTATATTAATAGTTGGATATTTTAAATTAATTTTATAATATTAAGTTTATTTTAACTTGTTAATATAATTTATATCTATTTGTGTTAATAAAATCATTTTTAATCTTGCAGGGCAGATCTACAGGTTATTTGGAGCAAAAAGAAGAATTTTCATGTTTTCTGCCTAGACACGCCCTGTGACACGCCCTACCTGGGCGTGACACAGCGGCGTGACACGTGATAATCGAGCCTGCAGCCAGAGCCCGTCGACCCGCGCCCAAAGATCGTCGACCGGCCTTGACACGCCCGTGTCAGATGAAGACACGCCCGTGTACTACTTACATGGGGCGTGATGGCCTATGGAAGAATCGTTGACCGCTGCCACGTCGGATTAAAATGACACGCCTGGGTCACGGGCGTGACCCAGGGCGTGTCCTGGGCATTTCCAGCTAATTATTCCTCCGTTCCAGCCGTTGCCGCCATAGACCATTCCTGCTTGACACGCCCCTAGTCACGACCGTGACTAGGGGGCGTGACACCTTCTTGAAGAAAACTTTTACTCCCGCCGTTTTCAGCTTCCCGCCGTTTCCAGAAACAGCCGTGACACGCCCTAGGTCACGGGCATGACCTAGGGCGTGACCCGTCAGTTAACCAATTTTGGCGGTTTCTCCTCCAACGTTCCCGGGCTTTCAAGACGACGGTTCCGAGCCTGACACGCCCTAGGTCACGGGCGTGACCTAGGGCGTGACCAAACAGAAATTTTTTCTATAAATTCCAGATAGCTTCAGATGCTGAGGAGTCGAATTTTGGGAGTTGGAGTCTTGTAATTTTCTATTTCTTTTGCTGTATTTTCTCATTTCTAAGTTAGATTTACCTTTGTTATAACTTTAATTTTAGTTATTTCCATTTCAATCATGTCTTTTCCTACTTCCTTTTGTATTTCCCCAATCATGATGAGTAGCTAATTTTCTTTTAGCACTTGATCATGATGAACCTTAGAATAAAATAGATCTTTCTCCTTCTTATTAAATGTCTTGTTCTTAATTGTTCTCGCTACGATTTATCTTTGATTTTTATTTCATCGAATTCATATTATGCGGATATGATCTTCGATCTAAGATCCGTATCCTAAATGACCGAGAGGTTGAGGATACGAGGAGATCACTCAAAGATAAAAGGAGTTGAATGCACTCCTCGAGAGAGGACGACGTAAATCTTCCGGATTGGAGTCAAATCCAATAGTGGGGTTCACCGCATAAAGCAAACTTAGGGGTTTCGACTGGCCGAGAGGTCTTAATCGATCAACCTAAGGTTAGTTAGAAGCATGAGCTCGAGAGAGACGCTTCTATATTTTAGGAACCTCCATGGTCGGGTGAGTATAATTAAGAACTAGCATTTCATTATTTTCCAAGAAGATTTATTTTAGTCCAAGGGGATTCTAGATCAAGTACTAGCTTCCTCATATTTGAATTTCTCTTTAGCTTCAGCTTTAGTTTTATCTAGTATAATCAAACCAACTTTTCCTTTTGATAAAATAATAGCTCTTCCTTGTGAGTACAAGTACTCAACAGGCCCCGAATCGCAATACGACACTTCCGATACTGCATTTCGATAGGTACGCTTGCCTATTCGGGATTCTAGTTTGGTTGTAATTTAACTTCTAGAAAATCAACATCACATTTGTCCTTCACCAGCTGACGAACCTCACCGTGCATCACTAAATCCATGACGTCGTTCTTCACTCCAGGGAGATACATGTTCCGAGATACACCATACTTCCGGTGATTAAATTTCTTATTTGTGTGGGTAGACAATAACTCTATAAAATCTCCACTACACAATCAGATACTTATCCCTACGAATATGCCTGAGTAGCATCGAATACGGTTTACTTCAATATCACTATATTCATGACAGAATGTTTTCTAGATGAGGTCTAAGGAAAACCCAAATTATTATCTACTTTGCCCAATAAAAAAACGATAAGCCCCAATAAACAAGAGATAAGCCCAAAAAAGGGATAAACCCCTACCTATTTTGGGCTAAGTATCTTGGTATCACCACGTTATATTCGTCCTAGCTGGGTACATAATCCTTAGGGCATCAACCTTAGACTTGGGGTTCCATTCTGAAACTTGTTGATATACTTCATACTTTAAACCCTCCGAGTCACATTTATGACAACCTTATCAGGGTCAAAATGTTCCCAATCCCAAATGGGTCTCTTTCGAACTTGAATTCCTATCCCACCCTCGGTGTTTGTCCTGGTGGTTGTCTCCAGGAAATCTTATTACTGGTACGAGGGTTGAGACTATGTGTCTTCTACTATTCTGCTAATAGATTATTGGCCTCAATTCTCCTTAAGGTAGTCCTACCGGATTGAGTAATCCTTGATAGGGAAAGTTAGGACACCCGAGTTTATGGCTTAAGTATCCATTCTCGTATTAAACTCCTCCTCTATTCTCTTTGGGTATCTCCTTACCTTAACCAAGTTCATACCCAAGGTCTATTTTTGACTAGGGCATACTATAAGTCTTCATGGTTAGTCATGTGTCCTAGTGGGTTGAGTCTAACTCATTGACTTGATAATTATATAATGTGATCTTCATAGCCGGAGGTGCTGCCTGCGGGGGGCAGGGTTCGCCGCGGGCTACAAAGAAGAATTCCAATTGTAAGTTAATGTATAAGTGGAACTAATGAAAATTTTGACTTTTGCATGTGATTCCCCTTATGGGCACACCATTGCTTTTATTGCTAGTTTGTCCTTAAACTAAGCTCGCGCGGGGTGGCCTGGGGTTTTTTTGTGGACTTCTTCTCTTTGGTTAATGTTTCCTCTAATACTAGTTTGTAAGACCCAATTTTTTTGCTACGCTATCGGGGTCTTACGCCAAGAACCGCTGTTTTATGGTGACATTGACCCTCGGGAGGGTCGCCATTACAAAACGCTGATTCTCCGGGCATTGATAATCATCAAGAAGTAGAAGTACATGAAAAGAAGCAATTAAGTCAAGTCCAAAAAATCACCATATATATATACTGTTGGATCCCTAGTTTGATTTGGGATAGGTTCACTAAATTAGATTAAAGTCTGACACATATTGTATAGCCAGGGTCAAGTATGGTAGTCCTAGAGTTTAGGCTAGTAATTAGGTTCAACCTTCATGGACCAGCAAGAAGAGGACATCGGTAGTCTCAAGACTTAGAAGATTCAGAGAACAGAATGATCAGTTCGAAGTTCTTCGAACTCAGCTCGACGATCGTCAATCTCAGATCGAAGAACTCAGAGTTATTTCTCTGTGCTAAGCTCGACAATATTCGAGCTCAGGTCGACGATCGATTCTTTCAGATAGATTCTCAGCTCGACCAACTTTGAGCATAGAATTGGCAAGTTATTCTCTGAATGTAGTTCGCAGAGCTCAGGTCGACGAACAGGAATCTTTAGGTCGACGAACTTGGAACTCCGGTCAACGAATTCCGTTTAGAGATCGACGATTTCTGTCCCGAGACAGAAAGAGAAGTTTTCCATACTTCCGTCCTTACTTTCTATATTATTTAACAGTAATATTTCTGAGTAATTTATGCTCATATTCCCCTGAATATAGTAGTTATTGGCAGCATTAATTATGGTCTTCATTAGGATAATTACTTGCTTAATTTATTAGGGGCAGTTGGGGAAACTCATTTAAGACAATATTCCAGCCGTTTCTTTCTCCAGGGCAATGAACAATTAATGCCAGGAATTCAAATTTCAAAAGAGAAATTATTGACTGCAGAATATAAAAGAGTTTTTCTCTTTTCAGTTGAGACATTAAGCTAGATATCACACACTGGGCCAGATATCATCAGAGAACATACAACACACAAGAATATAGAGAGACACACACTGAACATTCAAAACTCTCTCCCAGTGCAGGAAACATTCTGTTTTCCTTCTTGTACATTCTGAAGATTTAAGAAGAACATTCATCACTATCAAGAGTCTTCTTCAACCTTCTCCTCCTGGAACATTTAAGGACAACTCATCTTGATTCAGTTAGAAAGTTCCAGGATTGTTTTCTGACAAGGCTGAAGACCTACACCCTGAGCAAGGTTCCATCTTTCTGAGTCAACATCATTTCAAAAGAAGTCTTGACACCAGAAAATCCACTTGTCTTCTCTGCTGTTTAGAGAAAAGAGAAGACCTCATCACCCCTCTCTCACCACCTATACAAAGGGTTTATTTACTCCCTTCAAAAGTTTAGTCATGGTTTTTTGGGCACCTGATCAAAAGCCTAAAGAGTTGTGAGATCTCCCTGGAAATAGATCTTTTGATGGCAGTCTCCTGATCAAAAACCTGTTCGTAGATTCCTACCAGGGTAGTAGAAGAGTGGATGTACCCAGTTTGGGGAACCACTACAAAATTTCTTGTGTTGTCTGTGTGTGTTCATTTTCTTTCTATTTTTGCTGTGCTGTGATAGATAGATTAGTTTAACCAGTCTTTTATTTCCTTCTATAGTATTATTTATATCCCCTATTTTCAACTCTGATATAAAACTTAAAAATAGCCAAAGTTTTAAATACTTTATTCACCCCCCCCTCTAGAGTAAATCTTATCTAACCCCCATCTTTCAATTGGTATCAGAGGTGTGTTCCTTTGGTTGTATAAGCTAACACTTGAACCAAAAGATTCTTACTAGATCTGATTTTCTTTCCCTAGTTTTTCTGATATCACATAATGGCACAAAACAAAGACTATGTAAGCACCAGATCTCCAGTTTGCAACTTAAATAAGTTTGCTATCTGGAAGGCAAGAATCAAATTGTATCTAAACTCTATTGATAAGGACATCTTTAATTCTATTTTAAGAAGACCATCAGTTCTAGTGGCAACAACTGCTGCTAGTTCCAGCACACATGCTCTTCCACCACCTGAGTGGACAGATGCACAGAAAAAGGCCAAAATAGCTGATGCAAAGGCCATGAATATTCTGGCTCAGACAATGTCTGATGATATTTTTCAGAAGGTGGTTGAATGCACATCAGCCAAGGCAATATGGGACTCACTTAACCAGATGGTTGCTGGTTCAGCTGATGAAAGAAAGGATAGGAGATCTAACCTCATCTCACAATATGAGAACTTTAAGAAGGATGAATCAAAGTCAGTTGGTGACATGTACAATAGATTGATCTTAATAATCAATGAGCTGAAAACTCTAGACAAAGACATCACCCTTACTGAAGTAAATGATAAAATCCTCTTGTGCTTCCCCAGCTCATGGGATTTAAGAATCTGGCCTATCAAGGAAGCCAGAAGTCTAAATGAGATTTCCACAGAATTTCTACTTGGAAAGCTCAAGTCTTATGAGCAATTAATAAAGTTCGGAGAGGTTGCAGAGCATAAGACTCCTTCATCAGGCAGAAAGGAGCAAAGTATTGCATTCAAAGTAAATGAAGAATCAGAAGACCCAACAGTTAATGAAGAATTTCTGAGTCTATTAGCCAAGAGATTCTACAAGATGGGCAAGAAAGACTTCAGGAGGAAGTCATCAAGGCAAGATAATAAGCCTAGGTATGACAAGACTCCCACTTAAGAAGTTGTTTATTTTGGCTGCAGGAAGCCTGGACACTTCATCTCAGAGTGTCAAGAGATCCAAAAGAAGGAGATAAGACGAGAAAAAGTAACAAGAAAACAGCACTACAACAAGCCCACCTCCATCAAGCATAAGAGGAAGGAGAAAGGCTTTGTGGCTGAGACCTGGAGTGAAACTAAAGATGAATCTTCATCTTCCAGCTCCAGTAAAGATGAAGAGGAAGTAAAGGCAAAGAAGATTTGTCTAATGGCCATCAATGCATCAGGCAGTTGTTCAGAAGTAGAAGCTGAACAATCAGATAATGAAGACTCTGAATCTGAGGAAGATCAGGTATTGTTATCTTTTGATTTTGATTCAGATGAATTTAAAACAGAATTTAAATCTTTATGTCTTGATTTAATTAACTCTAAAAAAGTAATTAAACAACTTAGAGAAAAACTATCAGAATAAGATAGATTCATTTCCGAAAACATTAAGTTAAAGGATGAATTAACCTTAGCTAATGAACAAATCATTTCATTAAAAACCGAATTGACTGAGGCTAGGCAACTTGAAGAATCCCAAAATGAGAGAAGAATAAAGTTGATGAACATCACAAGCACAGTAAATGCTAGATGTAATAGCAAGCTGGGCTTAGGTTCTTCATCAAGCAAACCCCCACTGATTCAGAAGAATATCTTAACAACTCCTTTAAAATTTGTTTCAGAAAAAAGTAAAGAGAAAAAAAATATAGCAATAATGTTTAACAAATAGTATTAAAACAAAAGAATAAGAAAAGAAGAAAGAATAAGAAAAATCTTAACCAGAACTATGTTCAGCAGATTTCGTCGAACTCAGATCGAAGAAATATGTACAGTTCGTCAAACTCAAGTCGACGAACTCAGAACACAAACTTCTATTATAACTATTCTCTGAACTACGATCGACGAAACCAGTATGGTTTGTCGACCAGAGATTGACGAAATTGGGGCCCAGAAAATGAATACTTTCATTCTCTAAGTGGAGCTCGACGAACTCATCCTTGTTCGTCGACCTCAGATCGACGAACGTACCAGAATTCGTCGACCTCAGATCGACGAACGTACCAGAATTCGTCGACCTCAGATCGACGAACGTACCAGAATTCGTCGACCCCAGTTTGTAATAACATAAACTTTAATTTCAACATACCATTTAATCAACCAATATAAAACATTAATCCCTTTAACCAATGGATAATTCCACCCAGAAGATATCATCCCTTAGGTTACAAGAATCAACCAGAATACTCATATATTTCCAGCTTTAGTTATGTAAATCAACAAGAACCCATGGTAACCTGGGTCAAGAATAGCTAATCTGTTTTATTGTAGGTGAAAGACTATCCCACCCCAGAGCAACAGTGGTATCTGGATAGTGGTTGTTCAAAGCATATTACTGGAAATAAGGACAATCTAATCAACTATAAGTCAAAGCTAGGACCCAAAGTAATATTTGGTGATTCCAATTATGCCCACACTGAAAGATATGGAAAGGTCAAGATTGGAGCAGTCACCTTCAGGAAGGTTGCATATGTAAGTGACCTGAAGAACAACCTTATATCCATAAGTAAGTTATATGATGAAAGGTTTCAAGTATCATTTAACAAAACTTCCTGTATTATTACTTCGGTTGATAACCAAGTAATCTTAACTGGTAATAGAATAGGAAATATCTATATAGTTAATTTTAAATTTGCTAAAATAGAAATATCCCGGTTTAACCAAACAAGTAATAACAATGATCTTTGGCATAGGAGATTAGGTCATGTAAACCTGAAAAACATTGCTAAACTTTCTAGGGACAACCTTGTTAGAGGATTTCCTTTTTGCCCCTATAAGAAGGAAAGCCTTTGGAGGGCTTTTCAATTAGGAAAGGAAACTAAAAATAGTTTTAAGTCACGTAATAAGAGTGATTCACTTAGGATTCTGTACTTGCTCCATATGGATCTTTTTGGACCCATTGTTGTACAGAGCCTAGGAGGGAAGTCCTATACCTTAGTAATTGTTGATGACTTCTCAAGGTTCACTTGGGTGTTCTTCTTGAGAAACAAGTCAGATAACTTCAAAGTTCTTACAGACTTTCTTAAGAGCATAAGGATTGAGTACTCTACTCTAGTTACATCTATCAGAAGTGATCATGGTACTGAGTTTGAGTCTCTTCTAATGCAAGAATTCTGTGAGAAGGAAGGTATCAGGCATTGCTTCTTTTCTCCTAGAACTCCTCATCAAAATGGGGTAGCTGAAAGGAAAAAGCAGAACACTCTTTGAAGCTGCAGGCACATTACTTGCAGATGCTCACTTACCCCTATCCTTTTGGGCAGAGGCAGTAAGCACAACAAACTTTGTCCTGAATAGAAGTTTGATACACAAGCTCAAGGGCAAGACCCCCTATGAACTCCTCAAAGGTAAGAAACCTAAAGTATATTATTTTAGAATTTTTGTTTGTGTCTGTTACATTCATAATAGCAACAAGAAATATATTAGAAAGTTTGAAGCCAACGCTGAAATTGGAATTTTTCTTGGATATTCCCAAGTAAGCAAGGCTTATAGGGTTTATAATAAATCAAATATGAAAATGGAAGAGTCTATTTATATTTCATTTGATGAGACTAATATGTTTTACAAGGAGAAGATAACTTCTACTAGTGAAACTTTGTAGGTACCTAACTTGTATGAGAAATTGGATGAGTTGACCCTCACTAATGAGGCTATTACACATCCTTCTCCACATGTTGCTGAAGTAAGTGAAGATGAAGACATTGATTTCAATGAAGAGGCAATAACAACTAACTTAATTCCACAAGAGGAATTAGCTCCCCAAGCTGTTGATCAACCAGCTCCTCCTACTGAGATAGTCACACTTAGAGATCACTTTGTATCTTAAGTGATTGGAGACTTATCAATGGGTGTGTAGACAAGGCATCAACTCCACCAGGACATGATACATGCCTGCTTCATATCTCAAACTGAGCCCCAATCCATTAAAGATGTCGAGCAAGATCCACATTGGATCATTGCAATGCAAGAGGAGCTCAACCAGTTTGAGAGATGTAGAGTTTGGGATTTAGTTCCAAAACCCAAAGACTACCCAGTCATTGGAACTAAATGGGTATTTAGAAACAAACTAGATGCTCAAGGTACTATTATAAGGAACAAATCTAGACTAGTTGCTCAAGGATACAAACAAGTGGAAGGCATAGACTATAATGACCAAACTTTTGCACCTGTTGTAAGGCTTGAAGCAATCAGGATATTCTTATCCTATGCTGCCTACAAAAGGTTCATAGTTAATAAAATGGATGTGAAGAGTGCATTTCTAAATGGTGTACTTAAAGAAGAGGTATATGTGGAATAATCACCAGGTTTTATCTCTTCAACTCATCCCTCTTATGTTTTCAAATAGCATAAGGCTCTCTATGGTCTAATGCAAGCTCCTAGAGCTTGGTAAGAAATCGTAGCTAGCTTTCTTTTAGAGCATAATTTTTCTAGAGGCATAATATATAGGACTTTATTTTTCAAGCATCATCATGATAAAATCTTATTAGTACAAATATATGTAGATGACATTATATTTGGCTCTACAGATCCCAAATATGCAAAAAGTTCTCCAACCTTATGCATTCCAAGTTTAAGATGAGTAGCATGGGTGAGCTCTCCTACTTACTTTGTCTCCAAGTGAAGCAGAACCCTGATGGCGTCTTCATATCCCAATCCAAGTATGCTAAAGAGTTGATAAAAAGTGTTGGGATGGCTGATCCCTCAACTAAGAAAACACATATATGGCTACAAATGTTGTGGTTGACTCTGATGAACATTGGAAACCTATTGATCAGACATTGTATAGGGCCATTATTTGGTCCCTGTTATATCTTACAGTAAGTACGCCAGATATTATGTTTGCTACCTATCTTTGTGCTAGGTTTCAGGTGAACCCTAAAGAATCTCACCTTATTTTGCTAAAAAGTATTTTAAGATATATAAAGAGTTGCCCTAATTTAGGACTCTGGTATCCAATAGAGTCAGAATTTGAGTTAACTAGATACTCTGATACTGACTTTGCTAGATGTAGAGTAGACAGGAAGAGCACATCAGGAATATGCCAGTTCCTTGGTGCTAGACTTGTCTCCTGCTTTTGCAAAAAGCAAACATCTGTTTCTACATCAATAGCAGATGTTGAATACATAGCAACTGACAGTTGCTGTTCATAAATGTCGTGGATTCAAAACCAACTCCTGGATTATTGTTTCAACTTAAATAATTCAACTCTACTTTGTGACAATACTTGTTCAATTTCTACTGCCCAGAATCCAGTGCATCATAGTAGAACGAAGCATATAGAGATAAGGCATCATTTCATTAGAGAGTGTGTGGACAAAAAGAAAATTAATCTTGTCTACATCTACACTGATTTGTAAAGAACAGACATCTTCACCAAACCCTTGTATGAGATGAACCATCTATTCTTTCTAAATCATCTTGGTATGATCAATGAAGAAGCATTAATTTAATTTCTGTCTGTGGTCGAAGATTTGACATAGTTCGTCGGCCGGAGATCGACGAACTGAGAAAGGTTCTTGAGAAAATTCATCGACCTGATATCAACGAACTCTCAGTGTGAGTCATATTCGTCGACTGGAGATCGACGATCTGGCTTCAGAAATTTTTCGTCGACCTGAGAATGACGAAAAGCTTTCCCTTCTTCAGACTGAGATCGACGAACTCTTTTGTTAATAAAATATTTCGTCTACCTCAGATCGAAGAATTTTTCATTATTTCGCAGGACGAAGTTTGTCGGTTCATATTCTGAAAAACCTTATATCTAGGTTTTCTTCGAGTTCCATCCCGCGCTTTCTATTTCCATTGCACTTGGTATCTCTGTTTTCCTTTTGCAGGTGATCATAGCAATTCCAGCGAGCACTCTTGCGGTAATGAAATTCGAAATGGGATTTGATATAGACTTCGAGTCATTCCAGCATTCAGATCAAATCTTATTGGATATTCTGAAATTGTTTGAAGATCAGCAGTTGAAGAATCTGATGACAACACGGATAAAGATTGCTGTAATAGAAATTCGAGAATGAGTATTGTTGGGTACATTGGAAAATGTGTACCAGATTTAGAGAAGCCACAACTTAGTCAATGATATGCATCAATTTGTATTTGATAGAAGTTTGAGTTTCAATGTGCAGGTTTAAGTATTTGGAGGAAAATTTTCTAAGTACAAGTGTCGACACTTGTGGGGAAACTGTGTCGACACTCAGGGAACTTGTGTCGACACTCAGGCAAGCTGTGTCAACACACAGGCAAATTGTGTCGACACTTATAAAGAAGTTGTGTCGACACCCAGAATTTGTGTTGACACTTATAAAGAAGCTGTGTCGACACTAAAAGCTATGTCGACACCTAAAGAAGCAGTTGTGTCGACATCCAGAAATGTGTCGACATCTGAAGCAGGACTTGTGTTGACACTTAAAACTTAAGCTATGTCGACACTTAGGAGATATATCGACACTTGAAGCAATTATGTCGACACACAGGACTTGTGTCGACACACCAACTCTCAAAAGGCTGTGTCGAGTTATGAAGCAATTGTGTCGACACACAGGACTTGTGTCGACACACACTCAATGCCAACTATTTGAAATATAAATGTCGAGACAAGAAGTTGCTGTGTCGACACACAACACTTGTGTCGACACATACAACAAAAGTAGTGTCGAGAAGCAGGAGTATGACTGTGTCGACACTTGGAGTAATTGTGTCGACACCATGAAGACTTGTGTCGACACTTAGTCTATATGTGTCGACACATATGAAGAAGTCTGCTGAGTGTTGTGTGCTGAGTTGAAAAGACATAGAAGAACCTGGTGACGTGACTGGTGACTTGATAGATGTCATAACTAGCCGGTCTGACACCACTGTCAGAACTGTCAGAAGTTTGTTATGAACCGGATAAGCCGGTAACCGTGGAGCAAGCTCTATATAAGAGATAGATCGGAATCGATGAAAAAAAAGGAAGTGCAATCAATAAGAAGAATTCTCTCAGATCAAGGGCTTTCTGCAATAAAGATTCAGAGTTCAATCTGAATTTAAGGAAGAAGCTGATTGAAGATCATCTTCATCAACAAAGAAGATCCACCTTATTTTGTTCTAATCAAGAAGCTTTGAAAATCTAAGTTAGGTTGGATCAGAAGGATCTGTTTGTACAAGAACTGATCAAGAAGACAACATAAATAGAGAAATCTAGCTGGTGAAGTTTTTTGTTACTCTTTACTCACAAATTCTTGTAGGATCTACTGTTAGATCTGAGATTGTAAGCCTATAATTATAAAGGCTGGGATAGGATTGTGTGCCTTAGGTAGGACTTGTTGAAAGTCTGAGTTGTATGCCTAATTATAAAGGCTGAGATAGGGCTGAGGCCTGAGGTAGGATTCTAGAGAATAATCTGAGGTAAGACTTGTGTTAAGTCTGAGGTGTAGGAACCATCTTTGGTTCTGAGATTGTAAGATCTGAGGATCTGAACCAGTAGAAGGAAGTTAGGCTGAATCCAGTTATCTGCTGGATAGGCGAAGGGGGAAAGTGGATGTACCCATATCTTGGGGAACCACTATAAGTCTGGTGTTTGCTGTGATGTGTTTATTTTCTTTAGATTGATTAATCTGTGCTGAAAGAAGTGTTATAACTGTTAGCCTAAAAAATTAAAAAGAAACAAAAAGATTAGAACCTATTCACCCCCCACTCTAGGTGTTTAGGCTCTTGAAATAAAGTCTTTCAAGTGGTATCAGAGGGAGGATCCTCAAAATTTGACCTAACAGTCAGAGGATTTCTCCAAGGCAAATAACAGATAACAAGAATGGGTTCAAGTGAAAATCAAAAGGAATTTGGATCTATTAAATAACCCATATGCAGGAAAGAATCTTTTGGCATTTGGAAAGAAAGAGTCAGGCTATTTATGGAAGCATCTGATCCAAGAATTTATATCACAGTATAGGAAGGCCCCTTCATCCCAATGAAGGTTTCAGTTCTTGATGCAAACATTCAAACTCCAAAGAGTTATTCAGAGATGACTAAGGATGAAAGCATCTTGGCTACATTAGATAAAAGAGCTCAGAATATAATTGTAAGTGCCATAGATGATGCAACATTCAAGAATCTTTTGCACTGTAAAACTTCCAAAGAAATGTGGGATACATTGATTGTCTATATGGAAGGCACAGAAGAAGTCAGAGAGGACAGAAAGTCTATGCTGAATCAGGAGTATGAGAGCTTTAGGCAGACTAAAACTGACAGCATAGCTGAATGCTATAAAAAGTTTTTCTGAATAGTGAATGAACTGATGACATATGGAAGAGTTTTCAGTACTTATGAACTGAATGACAAGTTTCTTAGATTTCTAACAAAGGATTGGGACACTAAGATATGTGCCATCAGGGAAGTTGCCAAACTGGCTGACACACCTCCACCTACACTTTTTTGAAAACAGCTTTCATATGAAATACAGCTTACTGCTAGGAAAGAGGAAAGGAGGGGCAGCAGATCTGAACATAAAGAAAAGTCAGTAGCCTTCAAGGCTAAGGGCTCAAGGAAGGGTAGGAGAAAATCTCCTTCTCCACCTAAAAGGAGTACTGAAGCAAAAGGAGTTCCTAAAACAAGTACATCAGATAGTCACACATCTGATGCAGACTTTACTGCCTTCACAAGACAATTCCAAAGGTTCATGAAGAAAAAGAATTGGAGAACCATGCCTTCATCTACATCCTATTCCAAGGATGAATACTACAGGAAGAAGAAAACACCTAATGAGGACAGGTATGATTCTAAATCTGGTAAACAATCTAATTCTAAGATTGCGTGTTATTGCTGCAACAGGTCTGGGCATGTCATAGCTGACTGTCCTGACAAAAGAGAGGAGTCAAGGACAAGAAGAAGCAGCTGGTCAAAGGCAAGAAGGAAAAGTCTCTAGTGGCTCAGAAAGAGAAGAGTTGGACAGACTCTTCATCTTCAGAATCTGAAGAAGAAGAGGCAGAAGCATATGTCGGAATCTTCTAAATAGAAGAGGATTCTAGGGAACTATAATTCCTACAGATGCTGGACTCCATAAATGGAGTGTAAGAATATTGCTGTAAAGGGATGATGGCTCAATATGAAGAAGATAAGTGTCAGGATCAGCCAAGACCAAGTAAGATAAACAATTCTCCCCTAGTCTCAGATTACTTTACTGGATCAGAATCAGAAGCATATTCTTCAAAAGAAGTGGATGAATCTGAGTCTGAGGGGGATATTCACAAACTCATTAATGAGTATGGTGGGTTGTTGCATGCTCTAAAAAAGAGCAATTTTCTTAGTAAAGAGCAAGCCAAAGAGATTTAGTGTCTTAAGCTGGCTGTAGCAGATTCAGCAAAACCACTGGATCAAAAATTGAATGAGGTTTACAAATTGAAAAACATTACAGTTATTCAAATGAGCACAATCTCATTCAAAGAGAATCATATCAAGAAACTTGAGGGAAAACTTTAGCAAGAGAGAGAGCTAGTGGCTAAATTCTCCAAGCCAAAATCAGTCTTACCTTTGATAGATAATTTTGTTTCACAAAAAGGGAAGACTGGTCTAGGCTTTAAGGGAAGAACTAGGGCTACCAATTCTCATAGGAAAGATAAAGCCACAGTTCAACCTCTAGCTGTTAATCCCCCTATTTTCTTTAAGAAGGTAGTGAATCGTACTAACAGGTATGATCATGACATTACACATGGTCACTATGAGCATGAAAATTTCATGAGCAATGGTTATAATGCCAATAGACCAATCTATAGGCATACCCATCATATTTAAGAGGAGTTCTTGAAGAATGCTGTTCCAGCACCAACACTTAGTAAGTCTACTTGCAACAAAGTAAGAAAGCCTGTTCCTAAGAATAGGTATAATAGGTTTGAGTGTTGGTGTTGTGGCAAGGTGGGCTACTTTGTCATGGATCGCTGGTTTAACTTAAGTGTTAAAACCAAAGGTAGGATTCATGTTAGATCAGTTACAGGATTTCAAACTAACAAGGACCTAGGACCAGCTTGCAAGTTGGGTTCTAAGGGTAAGTGATTCTTTATTTGTTGCAGGTGAATCCAAGTGATCATACCCCTATATGGTACTTGTATAGTGGCTGTTCTAGACATATGAATAGAACAAGGAGAATGTTGAGGGACTATGTGCCCATAAATAATGGACCAAAAGTTATCTTTGGTGGATCAGAAAAAGGAATCATCAAAGGATTTGGTAACATATCTTGTGATTCAATTACAATCACTAAAGTGGCTTATATAAAAGGTCTTAAACATAACCTGATTAGCATAAGTCAACTTAGTGATCAAGGTTATGATATTTCTTTCCTCAAAGGGGAGTGCCTAGTAAAAAGTTCAAGTGATCAAGAGATCATTTTGACTGGCACTAGGAAAGGAAATGTGTATTTCCTTAACCTAGATTGTGAGTTTAACAACTCACCTATTTATTTGGTTGTAGGAGAGAAAGCATCTCTATATGTCAAGTGGCACAAGAGGCTAGCTCATCTTAACTTTAAGTCAATAGGACTGCTATTCAGTATGGGTTTAGTGAGGAATGGTCCTCAAGTTAAGTGCATAAAAGAGGGTGTGTGTTTAGATTGTCAAAAAGGCAAGCAGACTAAGTCCTCTTTTCAGTCACTTGACATCAGAGATTCAAAGAGATGTTTGTATCTCATGCATATGGATTTGTTTGGTCCTATGCCAGTCCATAGTCTTGGTAGGAAAGCATACACACTTGTTATTGTGGATGACTATTCTAGATTTACATGGGTTTTCTTTTTGAGGCAAAAATATGAAACCCCAACTATTTTCAAGACTTTTGTCAGACAAATACAGAATGAATATAACAGCTTAGTGGTCAAAATCAGAAGTGATCATGGAACTGAATTTTAGTTTGAATGTATGATAAAATTCTATGAAGAACTTGGGATTCATCAGGAATTCTTTTCACTTAGAACTCCTCAGCAAAATGGTGTTGCTGAAAGAAAGAATAGGACTTTAATTGAGGCCAGTAGAACTCTATTGAATGACACTACTCTCCCTGAATACTTCTAGGCTGAGGAGGTAAATACTGCATGTCATGTGCTCAATAGGGCCTCCATCAACAAGAAACACAAGATGACTCCCTACCAGATTTTGAAAGGCAGAAAACCAAACATATCTTATTTCAAAATCTTTGGTAGTAAGTGTTTTATACTAGTCAATGGTAAACACTACCAAACTAAATTTGCTGCCAAATCCCTAGAAGGTATATTTATTGGGTACAACAACCATAGTAGAGCATACAGAATCTACAACTTGACTACTCAAGTTGTAGAAGAATTTGTGCATGTTTTATTTGATGAGTCAATGTTTATTAATAGTGAATTGTTTAGTTCTTCAGTTAGTTCTACAGGTCTAATAGATAAGCTAGACAAGCTAACCATCAATGAAGATGTTCCTGCTAAACTGGATGAGGATAAAGATGCCAGCTATCTAGGGGAGAGCAAGTCCCTCTGGGTGAAGAAGAAAATGTGAAGCATCAAGATGAGGAAACTGGAGATAGCCATAATGCTGATAGAATTCCTCCAGTAAGGTGACACCTGAAGGATCATTCAGCTAACCAGATCATTAGTGATGCAAGTCAGGGTGTTCTAACAAGAAGCAGCAGAATGAACAAAGTTCTATGTTCTAGCTTCCTATCTCAGATAAAACCCAGGAAGATTGAAGAGGCCATGCAAGACACCAACTGGATTGATGCAATGCAATCAGAGCTCAGTAAGTTCAAAAGGTGTAAGGTCTGGGAACTTGTGCCAAAACCTAAGGATCACAACATAATAGGAACTAAGTGGATCTATAGGAACAAGCTTGATGAGAATGGAACTATAGTCAAGAACAAGGCTAGACTGGTAGCAAAAGGCTACAGACAAGAGGAAGGTATTGATTTTGATAAAACCTTTGCTCCAGTGGCAAGGGTAGAGGCAATAAGGCTGTTCTTAGCCTATGCTGCCTATCAAGGGTTCAAAGTATATCAAATGGATGTGAAATCAGCATTTTTGAATGGTGATTTAAAAGAAGAAGTCTATGTAGAACAACCCTCAGGTTTTGTAAACTCTCACTTTCCTGATTATTTATATAGGCTCAGGAAAGCTCTATATGGTTTGAAACAAGCTCCAAGGGCTTGGTATGAAACTTTGTCTGCTTTCCTTAGTGAGAATAAATTCTCCAGAGGAAAGATAGACAAAACTCTACTATATAGGGAATCAAAAGGCAAGATAATACTAGTCCAGATATATGTGAATGACATTATCTTTGGCTCTACTGAAAACAGCCTTTGTAGAAAGTTTGCAAAACTTATGCAAGGAAAGTTTGAGATGAGCAATATGGGTGAGCTGAAGTTCTTCTTGGTACTTCAAATTAGACAGACTGAGAGTGGGTTGTCCATATCCCAGTCTAAGTTCACCAAGGAGTTGATTAAGAAGTATGGTTTGCACTCAGCTTCTACTATGAAAACTCCAATGGGAATAAGTATGCCTATATGCAAAGATGAAGTAGGGAAACCTGTTGATGAGTCTTTGTATAGAGGGATAATTGGCTCCCTACTATACTTGACTTCTAGTAGACCTGACATCATGTATGCAACATGTGTTTGTGCTAGGTATCAAGCATGCCCTAAAGAATCTCAAAATATTGCAATTAAAAGAATTTTGAGATATCTTAAGGGCACACCTAATCTAGGCCTTTGGTACCCTAAGAATAGAGATTTTCTATTAACAGGTTTCTCAGATGTAGATTTTGCTGGATGCAAAGAAGACAGAAAAAGTACCACAGGAACCTGTCAATTCCTTGGTGGGAGCCTGGTGTCATGGAGCAGCAAGAAGCAAACCAGTGTAGCTATATCAATAGCTGAATCAGAGTATATAGCTGCAGGTAGCTACTGTACACAATTGATGTGGATAAAGCATCAACTAGAAGATTATGACATCTAGGTAAGTAGAATAACACTATTTTGTGATTCTACAAGTGTTATTTCTATTGCTAAGAATCCTGTATCACACAATAGGACCAAGCATATAGATATTAAGTTTCATTTTATCAGAGAACATGTAGAGAAGGAAAATATTACCCTAGAGTTTGTGAAAACTGATAATCAAATATCTGATATTTTTACAAAACCTCTAGATTAAACTAAATTCAATAATTTCAAATTTGAATTAGGTATGTTGAACCTAGAATAGGTTAACTCAAGTTTCCATTAGTACCATATGTAAGAACCAAATTTCTCTTGAAATTTGTCTAAGTACAAAGTTTGTGTCGACACAAGCAAGTTGTCTCGACACACTCAGTGTGTTGTGTCGACACAGAAAAAGGATGTGTTGACACAAAAACAAAATCTGTGTCGACAAAAGAATAGGTGTCGACACAACCTTGTCAAGACTATATGTCGAGAGGATATTTGTGTTGACACAAAAAGTTAGTGTCAACACAACTCTGTCGAGTCTATAGTGGTATGTGTTTGAACCAACAAGATCGATTCCTCCTAAAGCTCGGAACTACTGGGGTAGCTCACGCTTACTCCCTTAGGATCACACTCGAGGCGAAGAACTAGACCGGAGGCTCCAGCAAGGAGGTCCCACCTCGTACCCGGAAGAGACTAAAGCTCTTCCCCTCCCTAACCAATACTGAGCTAGGTGCCTTAGAAGAAGTGGAAGGAGTCAAGAAAGCTTGCCCTTCTAAGGCACCTTACCGGTCAATTTATAGGCCTCTGAACTAGGACTGCAAATAACCAATTTACACCACCCTAAAATTACCAGAACATCCCTGGCTAGGTTTGCCAACTGCCAAACTCCGCTGTCCACAAGGGCTAAATGCAGACCACCCGGGGTAAAAGGGTAAAACACCCCTGGGGCCCAAAAGGTGGGCCCGGCCCTACCTGAACCGGCCTTGACCCAAAGTGGCACCGTGCGAGAACTCCCCTATAGGGTCCTCTCGCATGGCGAGAGGACTACCCCGGGCGAGAGATCAACTCCTGGAGTCCTCTCGCGCGGTTAGCTGATCACTCGCCGAGAAAGCTTCCTGTCTCGGCATTCACCTATCTGAGGCCACGCTCCACTTAGGTCATCCCGCTTAATGCAGTGAACCTCACTCCATGCCCTGCCTCCTGACACCTCTCACCCGGTGCCTCTCGCCTTGTGCCTCTCGTTCGGCTCTCGTGGCCTGGGCCCTCTCGCCTGGGCCCTCCCGCTCACCTGCGAGTTCGAGGTTGTACACAATCCCCGCTCTTTTCGAGGTTGTTTATAAGCTCGGAAATATAGTTCAACCGAGGCTCGTGGTACGGCGAATTTATTGGGGGGAATCTTTTGGTGGGACTCTTGCCTAGTCTATAAATACGGAAATCACCTCCGCGCAAGGGGCCGTTCCCTTTCCTCCATCCTCTTCCAGCATCTGCCTCTATGTCTCTCAGTCAAAGTTTTCGGGACCGCATCGCGGCCGTGTGCCAGCGGAACAAGACGACGGTGGAGGGTCAGAACAAGATCCTCGTGCGCGATTCTCCTTCGGAACCTCCATCCACCTCTCTCTCAAAAAAGGCAAAGGTTCCGGAGCCTCCTCTCCCGGCAGGAGAACCTTCTCGCCCCTTTCTGAGGGGGTATGTACCTCCCACTCCATCTAGTCTCAAAGGAAAAGAGGTAAGTCTTTCAAGCCTGCTATGATCTCTTTGCACCACACATTTTTTACTTGCTACTTTTTCTAAGAAAATCTCGGCGCCTCCCCATCGTCCTGAGACCATTCGCATCAACATTTCGGAGCTTCCTTCTAGGCCTCTCTCGCCCCAAGCCTCCACTCCCCCCTCCACCCCCATGACGAGGAGGGATGACCCTTCTACCACATCGGGCTCCACCCGCCGATTCGGTAAGAGGCTCTACCTCTGACATGTGCTCTCTTCTTCTTGTCGCCTGCTTTTTCCTTGCCGCTTTATCTCTTTGGCTCCTCCATAGGTATGAGTGGGACCCCTGTCGAGGACTCACTGGCTGCCGACTCGCCGGTCGACGATTACTCCAGGCAGCTGGCACCTTCGCCTCCTCCTCCTATAGATGAGATCGAGGACTACCTGGGCGACCCCACGGACCCCATAGAGATAAAGCGTAAGGTGGCCGAGATGCTACGGAAGCACGCGTGAATTATTCAAGCACTGGAAAAAGGGAAGCAAGCCGCAGACCACCGTATTGACTGGCTAGAGTTGGAATGCGGTCGCCTGTCTTCGGAGATAGACGCCGACATTGAGGTGGACCAGACGAACCCTCATGCAATCTTGGATGATGTCGACCAACAGCTCCGTCTCGCCCGCAGTGGTGTTGAGGTAGCTCGCGCCTTCCACCTCCCCAGTCGTCCTCCCTGCGTGAGAAGCCACGGTGGAGGACGATGGAGGTGGGATAAGAATTGACGAGAGCTCCGCCTTCTTTCCTTTCGCTTCTCGCCTCTCGCTTCTTAGCTCTTTCGTTCGCCTCCTCTATAATAAAGTATTTGCTTATATAGCGCCAGCTGTGCCCCCTTCGAACTTGCCACCCGTCTTGATGCAGGATTAAATTTATCAATTTGGTGATTTGCCTTTAATTGATGCGACAGCATTAATACCTTTTTTATTCTAATTGTAACCTCTGTTACTTTTATTTTCCTCTGCCTCAATCTTTTCACCGCCTTCTTAGGCTGATGGTCCACTTAGGGTTCCGCCACCCGAGGCTTGGAGAGAGAAGGGTCGGCCGACGCTTGCCCTTCCCTGGCGTAGTTCTCTATCCGCTTATCCTCCTACTTATGAGGGCTATAAATACCCCTGCTGCAAGGGCTGGAAGCGTGTTTCCCTAGACTTCCGCCCGCAGCTCCCCCTCTTTCCCCAGCTCATCTCGCGCTCCGGCCCCTCGCCCTTCCTCTTTACTGTTCTTCGTGTCCTCTCACTGGTTCTCCACTCGCCAACTTCCCCTTTGTCTCACGCACTCATGGGAAAAAGGAGGCCAGAGGATGGTGAGGGCCGCAGCCGTTGTGGGAAGAGATTCTCCGACCAAGATTTCCCTCCTGGTCGCCTCTCTGCCGATGAATACGAGGCCTTCCGGAGCGACTTCTCGCCGGAGGGCTACGAATCACGCCCTCCCAAGGTTGGCGAGAGCGTGAATACATTCTACCCGGGCGAGCTCGCCTTCCCCGTCTCGTACTTCGAGGCGGGGCTTCGGCTTCCCCTCTGGCCCGAGGTGAAGCAAGTTCTCAAGTACTTCGGCATTGTGCCTGCCCAGTTGAACCCCAACGCGATCTCGGTTATCGTCGCGTTCGTGTGCCACATGCGGCGAGATAGAATAGAATTCAGTCTGACCGTCTTCCGGAAGATGTTTGTCTACCACGCCAATCAAGACAGGGTCTCCTTCTTCACTGGGCTGAATCTGAAAGTCTGCGAGACACCAAACAAGAATCATTACTGGCTAACCTGCTTTGTCTTCATCCGCGGGAACCTAGGCGGCGTCCCTCTCTCCCGCGGAAATCTTCTATATTACTCCGCAGGTTGGCGGCACAGATAAGCTTCTTTGTGAGTACCTCGCTGGGAAGAACTTCGAGGTCAGGTTTTTGAGACGGGGGCTCGCCTCACTGCTCCCCGTGCTCCCTGGAGAAGGTATGCTCGACCCCCTCGTCTTTTTCTTACCTTCAGTACTTTCCTCTCGCTGAGCCTTTTCCCTGACTCCGTCTCGCTTCTCCCAAGAGATAGGAACGTGCCGGTGCACCCTCCCTACATAAGTAATATCAAGCCATCTAAAGAGGTGGCTCTCGCCAATATGGCGGCCGAGGCAGCCAAAGATTTGTTGGCCCCTCCTCCCCGAAAGAGGGCAGTTGAGGACTCGGCCCCCTCTCGCCTCAGCCCCTCAAAGAAACTGAAGATGAAGTTGAAGAAAGTATTCTCCTTCCCTTCCGAGAAGGGGAAGGTCCCTGCGGACACAGCAGTGACGCCGGGATCCTTGAGCCCCATATCCCTGGGATCTGAATCTCCCCACTCGCCTCCCTTGACCTCTCCGCATAAGGCTATCTCGCTTCCTGAAGACGCGGCCCTTCTCGCACCGCCCGCGAGCTCTTCTCACCAACCTCCCCGGTCCCCTTCTCGCGGGGAGGCTCCTCTCCAGTATCCTGCTCCATCCGCCCACCTGAACTTCAACATGGGCCCGTCTGTCCCCGACGGTGCAAATGAGCCTTCGCTCATCTGGGATAAAGGGGCACATCGGATCTCCATCTCTACCCATCTCCCCTCATGGAGAGAGCAAGCCGAGTCTTCTGCCCACGCATTCTCCTTGGGCTTCGGCCTCTATGGGGGTCTCGCCCCTGACGCACTCGACGCGGCCACCACGCGAGATCTCATCTTCAGGACGGCCCACTCACAAATGCGCACCCTCGAGCTCTCTCATCGACTCTCGCGCCGCCTAATTTTCAACACTCGAAGCTGGAAGGATATAGAAACCAAACTCACTACCGAGCGCGAGAAGTCTAGGGATCTCACCAAGCGACTAGAGGTGGCCGAGAGCCTTCTCGCCAAGGACAGTGGCGGAGTGGTGAGTTGATACTTAGCCGGCCTTCTCAAGCACTCTCCCGCTAGATTTAACGGTTTGTTCTTTTCGCAGGATGCTGAGATGGCTCAAAGGCTGCGCTCGCGAGTGGAGGAGCTGGAGATGGAGGTGAAGGAGCTGAAAACAAGGAATGCCCAGCTCAAAGAGGCCTCCACCTCTCGCTCGCAGGTCCCTCCACCTCCTCCCGCGCATTATACACACGACGAGGTCGAAGACTTTTGCCGGGATGCCAACATATGGACCGCCGAGCTCATCCTGAAGATGATGCGAGAGATGTGTGTAGTTAAAGATGATTGCGAGGACATCACCGCCCGGGACCTCGTGCCCAAGATTTATGGCAAGGACGAGGAATCTTCGGCGAGCGAGAAGGTCTAGGGCTCCTTGAGCATAGCAGCCTTTTTCTTTCCTTTTTTCGCTATGATTACAATGCCTCTCCTGATTTGGGAATGTACTGTCTTAAAACACGGATTTGATTCATGTGTATATATATATATTTTTACTCGTGCCTGAAGCTAGCCTTTTTCTTTTCTTCCTCCTGTCTTTTTCTTTTTATCTCGCTTGGATAGCTCGTGAGATCTTCGAGATCTTTGGCGGCGAGAGGGGGTTGTCTTTCCCCTCGCCGGCTGTTACCAGCAGACCTGGCCCAGGGGGGAGAGCTGGCGAGCCTCTGCCACTCTCGCGAGCATGGGGACACCTTCTCCTTCCTCTCGCGCTGCCTACCGGCTCCTCTCGGTGCGAGTGGACCTGGGGGGCCAATTAATCCCCCCCCCCCTCTCTTCTTTTTCTTTTTGTAGGAAGTCATCTTGAGGTATCCCCCCTCCTTGTGTTAGTAGCCAGGGTCAGTGTTTCCCTGATTAATCAGCTTCTATGTCAAGACCTCAGTTACCTGCCTCCAGAAAACACCCAACCCAAATTACAGCCAAGACATTTATGCTCTCCAACTGCAGCTTCAAAGCCCCTATCTAGTATTGAAATGGAAACAAGTCCTTGCTCACGAAAACTGTAGCACGGTGGAGTAAGAAGGTAAGTGGGGATGGGGAGGAGGTAACCACTCCGCAGAAGGGGCCTGATCCCACTTTTGTTATTGTTTCCAACCACCGAGTGAGCCTACAACCCTGCCAGCTTGATGAGAGCCTGGTCAGCGGGTCTGCTCGGGGTCTCCTCTCCTTTCTCCTCCAACCACCGAGTGAGCCTACATCCCTGCTAGCTTGATTAGAGCCTGGTCAGCGGGTCTGCTCGGGGTCTCCTCTCCTTTTTCTCCTCCAACCACCGAGTGAGCCTACAACCCTGCCAGCTTGATGAGAGCCTGGTCAGCGGGTCTTCTCGGGGTCTCCTCTCCTCTTTCTCCTCCAACCACCGAGTGAGCCTACAGCCCTGCCAGCTTGATGAGATCCTGGTCAGCGAGTCTGCTCGGGGTCTCCTCTCCTTTCTCCTCCAACCACCTAGTGAGTCTACAACCCTGCCAGCTTGATGAGAGCCTGGTCAGCGGGTCTGCTCGGGGTCTCCTCTCCTCTTTCTCCTTCAACCACCGAGTGAGCCTACAACCCTGCCAGCTTGATGAGAGCCTGGTCAGCGGGTCTGCTCGGGGTCTCCTCTCCTCTTTCTCCTCCAACCACTATCTTCTAAGAAGGATGCCTGAGGTGCATTGTGCTAGGAAATCATGACACATCCAAAAAGTAAGATCATTAAAGTCATACTCAAGCATATTCAGAGGAAAATTATCATTATGGATAGAAACGCTTCAGATCATCACCACTGCGGGTGCGATCCAGGGTACCACGTCCACATCCTGGAGGTGATACCCCCCTGACTTCAAAACTTCTTTTATAATAAAGGGACCCTCCCAATTGGGGTTGAGCTTTCCTACCGAGGCCCCCCTGCCCGCGACATCCACCTTCTTGAGGACCAAGTCCCCCTTTGAAATTACTTGATCTGGATGTGCTTATCGAAGTACCTGGACATCCGGCGCTTGACCTCCTCTTGTCAGATTGATGCCAGCTCCCGGAGCTCCTCCACTAGGTCGAGTGAAAGCCTCTGCTCCTCTCCATTATCGACCTGCCACCTTTCATCTCCCTCCCTTGCTGCTGTTACCCTGGAGATTCAACCTGAAACTCCACAAGTATGACGGCCTCTGAGCCATGGGAGAGCTTGAAAAGTGTCTCTCATGTGTCCGTATTCGGAGTGGTTCGCAGAGCCCACAGGACGGAGGGGAGCTGTTCCACCCAGCTCCCCTCAAGTTCTCCACTTTCTTCTTTAAAAGATTCACAATGATCTTATTTACTGCTTCCACCTGTCTGTTGCTTCGAGGGTGATGAACCGAGGCAAACCGAAGGTCTATGCCGAGCTGCACACAAAAGTCCACAAACTCCCTGCTGGCGAATTGTGGCTCATTGTCGGTGACTATGGCCAAAGGGAGCCCGTGCCGGCAAATAATCTCTCCCCCACAAATTTTTTGACCACTTGCGATGTCACCTTTGCCAAAGCCTTCACCTCCAGCCATTTCAAAAAGTAATCCACCATGACTAGTAGGAACCTCCTCTGACAGCTAGCTTGAGGAAACGGCCCCACTAGGTCCAGTCCCCATATGGCGAAGGGCCATGGAGAGGTGATCGTTCGTAGCCTCTGTGCTGGGAGTGAGCTGTAATGGAGCAAACTCTTGACACTTCCTGCACCTCTTAGAAAGCTCCTCCGCATCTTTCCGGAGGGTAGGCTAGAAATAGCCTTGCCTTAGTACCCTCCCTTCCAAAGTCCGACTCCCCGAGTGGCTTTTGCATTCCCCCGAATGGATCTCCTCCAATACCTTTGATGCTTCCTTCTCGGATACACACCGGGCTAGCAATCCGGACAATGTTTTTCAGTAAAGTACTCCTTCCATCAACAGATAATAAGCTGACTTGTACCTAATCCGCTTCCTCGAGATCCCCCTCGGTAGATGTCCCGATGCCAAGAAGGTAACAAAAGGATCCATCCAAGACACCTCCTGGTCCACCTCCATTATCTCCCCTTCTTCTATGGAAGGCCTGAAGAGTTCGGTCATAGTCCCTTCGGCCTGAGGACCATGCTTTGCGAGCAAGTCTTCCTTAGCACTCTCTTCCCGAGGGACGTGCTGGATGGAGAAGCTATGAAACTGCCCAACGATACCCTTTATCTTTACCAGGTACAACTGGAGGGTCGGATCCCTCACATCGAACTCTCCGTTGATGTGTCTTGCCACCACCAAGGAGTCCGTGAAGACCCTGATATCCTGTATGCCCAACTCCCTAGCCAGCCGAAGCCCGATGATGATTGCTTCGTACTCGGCTTGATTGTTCATGAGGGTGAAGTTTATCTTCAAGGCTTGCTCGATCCAAGTCCCCTCGGGGCTCGTCAAGATGACCCCTCCCCTAAAAGAATTCTTACCAGAAGGTCTATCCACAAACATCTCCCAAGCTTCCCGGGAGATACCTCCACCTCCTCGACCTCTACCGCATAATCTGCCAAGAAATCTGCCACTACCTGTGCTTTAATAGCCTCTTGAGGGACGTAGTAGATGTCGAACTCGCTGAGTTCGATCGACCACTTGGCCAATCTTCCCTAGTGCTCGACCTCCTCGAGAATGCGGCGAAGAGGGTGATCCGTCACAACCTGAATGGCATGAGCTTGGAAGTATGGTCTGAGCTTCCGGGCCGACACGATGAGAGCGAAGTCACACCAACTTTTCTAGGATGGGATATTTTCAGCTTTGCCTTTTTGAGGACCCTGCTTACATAATAAATGGGGAATTACTTCTTTCATTCTTCTCGGACGAGGACCGAGCTAATCACCCCCGTCCCTACCCCCAAATAGAGGAACAAACTCTCCCCTTCCCTCGGCCCCTTAAGTAGCGGCGTCTGAGTAAGCTATTGTTTTAGAACCGCAAAGGCCTTTTCGCATTCTAAGGTCCACTCGAACTCCCTTCCTCCCCTTAGAGTTCGAAAGAAGGAGGAGCATCTCTCTCCTGCCCTAGAGAGGAACCTGCTCAACCCTGCTAGCTTGCCAGTAAGATGTTGGACCTCCTTGACATTCTTAGGAGATCCTAGCTCTAGTATCGCTTTTACCTTGTCAGGATTGGGTTCCACCACCGCAAGAGTAAGGAAGTGTCCAAAAACTTCCCCCTGCTGGCCCCGAATACACATTTCAAAGGGTTAAGCCTCATCTTATACTTCCTTACGGTTGTAAACGTCTCCTGCAAGTCCAAGACATGGGACCCGAGGTCCCGACTCTTAACCATCAAGTCATCCACATAGACCTCGAGGTTCCGCCCCTTCTGCTCTCGAAAAATCCGGTCCATCATTCTTTGATACGTTGCTCCCGCATTTTTTAGCCTGAAGGGCATCATGTTATAACTAAGCACCCATCCTCCGTGACGAAGGTGACGTCCTTGACGTCCGGAGGGTGCATGCGAATCTGATGGTACTCTGAAAAAGCATCTAAAAAAACTCATTAGTAAGAAGCCGACGGCTGAGTCAACCAGCGCGTCGATTCGAGGCAGGGGGTAACAATCCTTAGGGCAGGCTTTATTTAAAAGAGAGAAATCATACACATCCTGTATTTCCCCTCCCCCTTTTTTACCATTACAACATTGCTAACCCACCCCGGATACCTGTTGGCAGATATGAATCCCGCCTGGAGCAGCTTCTCCACCTCTTCTCTGATAGGTCTGGCCATCTTGGAGGCGATGGCCCTCTTTTTCTGTTGGATGGGACGGACCTTGGGGTCAAGCTTGAGACGGTGGCATGCCACGTCCTCGGTCGATCCCTGGCATGTCTGCTGCGCTCCAGGCAAAGACGTCGATGTTCTCATGCACGCACCTTCGGATCTCCTCCTTGTCTTTGGGAGTGAGCTCTCCGCTGATCTTTATCTTTTCCTTCCTTCCATCCTTGTTAGGATCTCCACCTCCAGAACTTCCACAGCCGCCCTCAACCTTGAAGGTTCTTCTTCCTCTGGCTCCCTCAGATCCTCCTCCAGATCCTTGTCCCGTACTCCCATCCCAAGCCTTCAACGGCAGCTACCCTCTCCTGGGCCTCCATTTCTCTCTTCAATGTCCCCCTCTGGTGATGCCCTCTTTCTCTTCTTTCCCCCAATACTTCCTTCATTCCCCTACGCTCCCGCTCCCCAGCAACTTGCTCTCCTGCCATTGCTGGCTCCCCCGTAATGCCTCTTTCACCGCCTCCTCACTCTCCAACTCCTCTCCTCCCTATCTCCACCTATGCTACATAACTTTCCCTCCCCACTTTCTTCATCCTCACCAGCTCCTCTCCTCCGGCCACCTGCTCTTCTGCCATTGCTGGCTCCCCCGCAATGCCTCTTTCACCTCCTCCTTCACCCTCCAACTCCTCTCCTCCAGCCATCTTTTTCTCCAGCTCCTCTGCATCCCCTTCCATGAGATGGTGTTGACCGCCGTCACGTAGCACTCCCGAGCCGCCTTTGGATCCCCCCTTACCCTGATCTGGGTTCCTCCTGAATTAAGCTTCCAGCACTGATGGAATATGGATGGTACACACCTAAAGGCGCTGATCAAAGGGCACCCGAAGATCGCATTATAGTTGTTGGGGGCATCCACTATCACGAAACGACAGTTCCTGGACAGCCCCACCAATGTCACCTGAAGTCCTACTCCTCCCTCGACCTCCTTCCTCTCCCCGAGAATCCAAACAATGGCCCATCTGCCGCCAACACCCTACGGGCCTACACCCTCATCTCATTGAATGCCTTCTTGAATATCACATTGACGGAACTCTCGTTGTCCACCAAAATTTGGGACACCGTTAAGTCTTAATGGCATTCCGGATTACCAGGCGCGTCGCAGAAAGGGTCCTCGTGATCTGGTAGGTCCCTTATGGAAAAGGTGATTTTCTCATCCGGGGGTGGGGCTTGCGACGTCGAGGCAACGCTCCGACGATACATAGTGTGAAGACTTCCTTACGGGTGGCCTCGATCCCCACCCCCCCATGAATCACCCCAATCCCTCCTCGATCTCCTGTGTCCGACCGATCCACAAATCGATCCTCCTCCGCGGATCCTGGCATCTGCACTATCTGTACTAGTGGTCGTTGGTCTTCTCCTCCTCTACCCCTCTTCAACTCCAAGAACCCGGGCACGTGGCCGTCGCATGGCCCTCCTCCTCATGGAAGTCACAATATGGCGGAAACTCCTCACCCACATCTCCCTTCTTGGGGTTCCTCCTCCTCCCCACAATCGCTCTCCCACACTCTCTTCCTCTTCCTCTCCCTCGCCAATGGCCATAGCTTGCTGAGGCAGAGGTGGGAGCGTCCTTGGGCCATGCCCCCACCCTGGCGATGAAATCTCCTAGTCCGCGATAAAAGTTCCTTCCCCCTGCGGAGGACCCCTTCCTGGTCCTTGAACTGGGCCTCCCGGTTGCCTCTAGCCCAACTCTGGGTGCACGGGCCCCTTTGGCTCCTCCCTTCTCCTTACCTCTTGCTGCCTTGTTCTCCTGACTCTCTCTGCTCCCCCTCCGTCAACCTTACTAACTTCCTCGCAAATGCCGGGTTTGCAGCCTCCATGGCTATCTCCTTTGCTGCCTTCTCCATCAATCCCTCAAAAGACAATGGTGCCTTCCGGGTTAGGCTCATCTTGAAGAAGCCTTCCCTCAACCCCACGGTGAAGGCCATCTGGAGGAAGAAACCAGGCACCTCCTTGATGTCTAGGATCTCCTCCTAGAAACGATCCACGTACTGAGCAAAGACTCGTCCGCCTTCTGCTTGATCAGGAAGATGGACTCTGGGTTCTTCTTCCTCTTCTTCGAGGTCGAGAGAAGCGCGCTGAAGCTCCTACTCAGGTTTTCGAAGCAATAAATAGAACCCGTCGGGATTTGTGATGAACCAGTCCGGCCTTATCCTTCAAAGTGATGGCGAGAGAGGCGCATTTGAATGCGTCTGTCATAAGTCTGATGGAGACGGCATCTTCAAACCATTGCGGTGTCTGAGGGGATCACCTTCCGGGCAGGACATAGGAGGCTCATTACTCTGGCCTCGCGGCGAGGCGGCCTTCTAGCGCGGTGCGGACGAGAGACCAACTCGCAGAAGGGAGATCCTGGCTCGACGGTGGTCTCGCCAGGTAATACCCTCGCGCGACTAGCCCCGCGGCGCGACGGACTCGCTGGGCTGGGGAGAGGCTCCCCTTCCTCAACCGCTCTCGTCGGCTTCCTTCCGCCGCCACTTCCTTTCACGGCCGCCTCCCGGCTGCGTCCTCACCTATCCGTGGCTGCTCGACGCTGCCCCGCGAGCGCGGGTCCGGATCACCTGGGGCGGGGGGGGGGAGGCTCTCGCACTCCCCTCTAAGGTGAGCTGCCTTCACATGTCCATATTCCCTCCTGATGAACGACCGAAAACACTGCCCTCCCGACGTACCCCCCCCCCACCCCC